>PVIR01007584.1:0-60338 GCA_004026965.1 Petromus typicus | reverse complement strand
GAAAAATAACATTTTAAAGAAACTCAGTTTTGTGATTTTGAGTACATTCTATTACACGGTTGGCAGAAAGTGTTGATAAGGGAACTCATGCTCACATTTAAGAGAGCTATTCACTTATGCAAATCTAAATGTTAACTCTTAATGAGTAAATCTAATTTTCTGTATAAAATTACTTCTGCTGAATGTATGATGGAAGGGAACATAAGTCTTAGATGTAAAGGATGTGCTTTGAGCTCGCCTCTGTTCTCTTACTTATTATGTGTCTGTACAGAGTAATTTTGTTCCCAGAGCTGGCTCTTTTTCCTCCACTCCAATGTGCAGATGAGAATAACATGCAGATGATGAGGACTGTGAGAAAAATATACTAACATTTATGTATAAAATGCCTTTCAAACGTAGATTGTTGTTTTAATTTTGTCTTTAGCTTATTTCTTGTTTATTTAATAACTCTTGTTTGTTTGTTTTTGGGTTTTGCTGTGTAACCTTGGCTGGCCTCAAACTCTGACATAGTTTTCCTGCCTCAGCTTCCTGAGTGTTGAGATTTATAGGAATATGTCAGCACTCCTAGTTAGCAAGTCTTATTTTTATTTTTTTGTCATCCAAGGTCTCACTATGCAGTTTAGGCTGGCCTCAATCTCACAGCAATCATGCTGCCTCAGCCTCCCAAGTGGTAAGATTACAATTGGGTACCACCATGTCCGGCTCTTATTTTTTAAATAAGAGGAAAAAATGTGGACAGTAATCTAAATTTCCTTTCCAATATGTCAGTTCAATGGAAAGAACATTAATAAACATAAAACACACAGATGGTGCTGCTCTTAACAGTGTATTGTCTTGATTGACTGCATAGGGTAAAATTCTGGGAGAATTTTGAATACGAGAAGGTTGAACACAATTTTTAAAGTCTGCCATGCTTCCCTGTCTTTGGGTCATGGCCACTTGTGGCTTGTTCTTCTCATTGATCCTGCTCACAGAAGTTTCTGAGTCTCCCTCCTCCCAGTGCAAGGGTCCTAACTGCAGGCGAGTTTCTTGCCTTTGCTCTGGCTGTGCCAGAATAAGATCCAGGGAGCCCTGTGAGCTCTGGCTGGCCTCAGTACTCATGCCTTCCCTACATCTTCACTGGCTCCTCTTCCATGACATGAGAGTGGGTATTACCTTTCTGTGGCTGCTCTTGCCATTTCCTTCCTTTTTCTTTCATTTTACAGGACAGGACTTTTATTCCATAAAGTCTAACTTTATGGAAAAGTCCTAAAATCATAGACTTTCGGAGCTGGAAGGAAGCTCCTTTAGTAATCACCACTGCATTTAACAGATGAAGAAATGGATGTCATCCTGAGTGCGTGAGACAGGTGGCCAAGATCCAAGCCCACCTGGTGTCAGAGAAGGGGCTTAAACGTGTGTCTGCAGCCCCTAGTCAGCCTGCCTGCCACTGTGTCCTCTCTGCCTGCTTCCTCCCATCTTGTGCCCCACTACACTTAGTTTCTTGTCTTTTCTGAAGCACTTCAACCTCTCCTTCCTTTGGCCAGTTGTTTCACCAGTGGACAAGCCTGGAGCCCACTCTTCAGATCACAGCCTCACCCCTCCACCCTGCACTTTCCCTCCCACCCAACACTGCACACCACCTACTCTGCACATTTCCCTAGTTTAAGTTCTGCATAGCAAACAAGGTTTTCTGATGTTTTTCTTGGTTCTTTGTTTATTGTCTGTATGTCCCTGTGAAATTCAGCTAAGAGCCAGCATTCTGTATTTCTAACAATAAGAGTGTTCAGAGGTGCATACCTTTAACCTCAGCACTCTGGGAGGCTAAAGCAGGAGTGTATTAAAGTTGAGCCCAGGTGGGGGAACTTGGCCTCAAAAAATAAAAGTAATAAAAAAAATTTTTAAAAGAGAGAGAGAAGGAAAGAAGGAAGGACTAGTGATGTATTTCAGTGTGAAGGCCCTTAGGTTATATCTCAGTACCACACACACAAAGTACCAGGCAACAAATATGGCATTAAAGTGCAACTAATTAAACAAGGGAAGAGAGGGAGGTTGTGGTTCACATTGTCAGGTGACTCTACTAGAGACACTTCAAGTCATGGTTTAGGTCAGCACTGTTTGACAGCACAAGCCATGAAAGTATTTCTAGATTTTCTCATGACCACATTCAAAAAGTGAAAAGAAGTGGTAAGACACATTTAGGTAACTCATTCTGTTTAACCCCAAATATTATTTTAATATATAGTCAGTATAAAAATGATCTAAGTTATTTTTCTTTGTTTTATTTTCAGACTAGGCCTTTGAAGTATCCTGTAATATTGGCACTATTTTAACACTAAATTTTAACACTAAATCTTTATCAGAAATCTTGACTGGTATTTAGATTTCATAAACTTGCTAGTTGGAAAAATAGATTTATGTTTTTGATTTTTTTTCTTGTAACTGATTAAAGTTGCTTAAAATTAAGTAAAATATGAAATTCAGTTCCTCAGTCACACTAGCAGCACTTCAAGTGCACAGGGCCAAAGTGGCCAGTGGTCTGTCAATTGCAACAAACTGTTGGTTTGGAAGTTCCCTAGTTCCCCTGCCCTTGTTAACCCTGTGGGACAGAGCCTGGCATGTGAAGTCCACAGATGTAGGAACCTGGAGCATGAGCTGGGAATGAATGGCTGCACCTGTAGCCTACTAGCTTCACAGCCATCATGCCACGAGAGGAGTTGAAAGATCCTTTTATGATCCTGAAAGCGAAGATGTTTTGTTCTGATGTGGGCTAGAAAAAGGCAGAGAATATATTGGGGCTTCTCCCAGTACTTGCAGGGATCAGAGTCTAGGGCTGAACAAAAACGTGGTGTTCACAGGCAGGCACCTCTGGAAGCTCCATCCAAGGTTTAGCAAACAGAATCTCACAGAGCAGAGTCCTCTCCCCCACCCCACCCCCAAGTGCCCAGCCACTCAGAAGTTGAGGTTCTCAAGGCTTGTGTACACAGGAAGGCTGGCTTGCTCAGATCACTCCCATAGCCCTGAGTGAAGGAAGAGCGTTCTTGGAAGAGGTCTTGAAGTCCTCACCCCTTCACAAGACCCCTGCATGCCATCTCTCCATAGATACCATGCTTTGAACTGATCCTTTCAGCAGCTGAAAAAAATTGTTCCATGATATGTGTGCCCCTTGAGAGAAAAGCAAGGGTCAAGAATATGTTCTGAAACATCAGATGTCATGGCTCTGTCATGGCTTTAAATTAATTACCAAATGATACTTCTCTGCTAAGGCTATTAGCAGTACTCTAATTGAGATGTCCAAGGCACAAATGCTCAGATAGCCAACAGGCCTAAAAAGAGAAGAAAGCTGGATTGTAAAGGGGAAATTTACCTCAAGTAAAACTTTCAGTTGCAATAATTTGCAGGTAGAAATCTTTCTCAAACGAGTCAGCTCTTATAAAGTAGGCATCTCTCTCTCAAATTTCCTCGGTGACACCAGCCCATTTGGTATCTTTCAACACACTTTTACAAAGAATTTACTGCATGCCCAGCATGATTCTAGGAGTGACCTAGCTTCTGAGAGTATGGATAGAGAGGCTTCTATGGTCCTTTTGTTAGACAGAGCACCAGAAGCATGAGAGTTTCTGTGGGAATATGGTGAAAGGAGAGTATGTCCTAGAATATAATAAGCTGCCTCTTCGGTATTTTCTTATCTAAATACCTGACACAATACCCAAAGCCCACAACTTACAGGAGGAAAAATTTATTCTGATTCACAGTTTATAAAGGTTTCAGTCCATAGTCACTGGCTCCAAGGCAGGGTGGCATTGCAGGAAGCAGAGAGGAGGATCCAGGCAAGACAGAAAGGGGATATACTTTCCCAGGCCATGTTCCCAGGGACCCACCTCCTCTCGAGGCTTTACCTCCCAGCATCACATGTAGCTATAAAGTCATCAGTAGATGCATCCACCGATAGAACCCACTGATGAATATCACACTCCTGTGATCTGATCACCTCCCAAAATCCCCTTATGACTGTGTGAGGCTTTATGAGGGCCATCCAGATCTAAATCATAATACTACATGTCAAGCTATGTTCTTATCTTATCCTCTAGTATTCTTATTCTTAACTTATCTTGTAATAAAGATAACATTTTTATCTATTGTATGATTCCTCTATGTGTGTTTTCATTGGTTGCAGAATTGGAAGAAGCCAGGGCCCTTTCCCAACAATCAGCATGACAACCAAAGGAGGCTAACAGTAACAAGGCTTTTATACTTTCTAAAGTTACTTCCATCCTCTATGCCACTGACTCCCAACAACCCAGTTGACAGGGATCCTTTTAACACTGTGTTAATAACTGGGTCCCTCCAATTGAGTTGCATACACCCACACCATACTTTTCTAGAGAGAATATGTACTTTAGCATAATGATAGCCAGCTATGTGTGTGAGTAACCATGCTGGGGGAATACAAGAAGCAATCTTTGTGTTCATTCACTTGACTTGATATGATGAACACCAAGGTGTATACACATTGTCAGGTTGTAAATGGGTCTGTTTCATAAATGTTATGTGCTGCTACACTTTTGTAAATTTATAATTCATTTTACTAAATGTTGTATTTTGATTTTTCTTGTAGAATTAGCCCCATTCAATACAAATGTTGCATGAAACTCCACTTTTACAGCTTTGAGAGGGGGTTGAAAGTGAGTCATCAGGTGATGTGGCTACCGATGATGACTTGGATCATGGAAGCCAAAGAAATTAGGAAGATATAACAGATATGACAGATAGAGAAGTACAGAATGAAGACCTCAATTCAGATGAGGAAGAAAATAGTACTATTAATAAATATTTGGCTATCCAAAATGATACAAAATGATCATATAGACCTGAACATGGCCATAAAATGTTATTAGGTTCTTGCCAGGGATGAAACCTATTGGATGGAATGCCAACAGTGCAATTCATTGTTGGAAATTGTAGTAGATGATATGCTACAAGATGCTCACTGATGCATTCAACATGCATCAGTATTAATACTCAAAAATATCCTTGTGACATCTCATTAAAAAACTAAAAGCTTTGATAGCAAGATTTAATCATTCTAATCATCAGAATCTAGAGGATTTAGGGAAAGTGATGGTGGTGGCATTGAGATTTTTAGACCATTACTGACACAGAAGAGATTTGTTCTCCTTCAAAATTGCCTATATTTTGATGACAAAAAAATCCTCCAGGAAAGAAAAAAAAAATTCAGCAATTTGGCTACTATTCACTCATCTCTTGAAAGCTTTGTTTCAAACTCTCAGGCAATTTATACACCATCTGACTATGTGACAGTTTACAAACAGCATGCACTATTTCATAGTGTTGAAGCTTTCAGCAATATATGCCAAATAAAGCTTCCAAATACAATATAAAACTATATACCCTTGTGAATGGAAAACATTTTACCCCTTGAATTTAGAAATTTATCCTGGAACTCAGCCACTAGGTCTTTATTCAAGTTGTAATAAACCATATGACTTTGTGAACAGACTGGTTGCACTTATTTCAAAAAGTAACCCAAATGTTACACTGTGCACTTGATTCACTTAGTTACCCACTGATGTTACAGTTGCTGAAAGAACACCAGTTGACCAAACAGGAATTACTGTCAAAAACAAAGCCAAGATCCCTGAAAAATGCTGCAAATGCACAATGAAGAAATGTCTAGTACAGTATATCTTTCTACGTAACATTGGTATCTTATATGGTAAATAAAAACAAAGTAATATTGATATTGTCAACATTACACCCTGATGATAAAGTTGACAATGAGGCTGGGCATGGCGGTGCATGCCTGTAATCTCAGAACTCTGTAGGAGGATCCAGTGAGTTCAGGGTCAGCTTGTGATACATAGTGAGTTCAAAGCTAGCCTGGACTACACAGCAAGACCTCAAACCAACCAGACAAACAAAGATTTATTGTGAATCCTCTACACAAGTGAATGCAGAAATGGTCATATATACAACAAAATTAAAGGCAGAGTACATGTTGTTGATGAGTTATGCAGCAATTATGATGTCACTCAAAGACAAAATGTTGGACAGTGGTTATATTTTACTCGATCCGAAGCATGTGAGCCATAGTTTCATAATTTATAAAGAAAATAATCACAAAATATCGTGGAAACATTTTCTTAGAGAACTGGGACTGGAATTGATAAATGGTCAATTGCACCACAGGAAGAACAGTATGTATCTGCCATAACCAGTCTGCAACAGAATTCTGGAGCAGACTGATGAACTGACAATTGAAACATAAGAACTTCCTAAGAAAACAGGAAGACCAGCAAGATGTCCAGTGTGTCCTACTAAAGAAGATAAGAAAACAAAACATACATGCTATCAGTGTAAGCAATATTTGTGTATCAAATATGCTGTTGTCATGTGTGAAGACTGCCTTAAGTATGATAATTGAAGCAAGATTATTTATGTGGTTTTGTTTGTATTTTCATTGTAGTTCACATAGAAATGTATTCTGCTCTTATTTTTTAGATCTTGTAAGCAAGTAAACAGTTTATGTTAAAAATGTTTATTCTGTACATGCATAACATTAAAAATTTAATATTTTATTTTATTGATATTTTATTTTCCTGTTAAGTATTCATTAATATAATAAAGATTATAAAATTAAAATTAACAATTCATCAGTAGAAATGCTCCTAAAAAATAAATGTGAGCATTATCTACCCCTATAATGTACCTTTTCAAAAATTTGCTATTGTGTGCCCCAGGGCTACAGAAATGCAAATCCAAACATCATGATTCTTGCCTAGAGTCCTAGAAATAGGAAGTTGGACCCAAGTCATCTTACTGTAAGTCCAGTGCCTGTCCCAGGATCCGACAGCCTCTTGTTTCACCCAGGTCCCTTGCACTTGGAAGGTTCCATGGCACCCCCAAAACACTTGGCCATCAGTTTCTTCATGGAGCTTTTGCAACTTCAGCTGGTGCACTTCTCCAGCCTCCCCTTACAATGTGCCTTATTTTGTTTTAACAGCTTTGGTTGTTAGTCTTCCTCCCCAGGACCCTACCCAATCTGTCTGAAGAAATAAACAAACAGTAGCAGGAGAGATACTGGCTCTCAAGTCAGATATTGGCCAGGTATTATTAGAGAAAGCAGTGTAGCAACCCAAAGGCACCAGGCCATTCCTTTCATAAGCTCATTGAGCCTCATTATTTTTTAGTTATCAGTCTCTGGTTGTGCCATCCTTATGGCTATAGTTTTAAAAGTCTTAGATTATTATAGCAACTGTGAAAACAATGTAGAAGAATCTGACTCCCAACATAACATCCACTTAATTATTTTTTTATTTGTCTTCATCCAGACTTCAAAGGATACTATATCTACTTTGTTCCTGATTGAAGACTCCTACTTTTTTATAGTTGCTTATGGCCTACCAGATGAGCAGAGCTGTTTTGGGTTGCTGGTAGGCCTCCTCTTCATCCAGTTTATTCTGGGTACCAGCTGAGTCTGGGAGGCTTGAGTGGGGAAGGCCACATAGGAAGCATGTGTAATTGTCATCTCATGCACTATCAAGTGAAAAATCAACAGTATGTATTGAGTTTGATGTTCTAGTCTTGGAACTCAAGCCTCATTCAGGTGATATGATGAGATAATGGGGCAGCTTCACTATGTATGAGGATGACAAGGAATTAAGTAACCAACAATGGAAAACCATTGGGATACATCAGCACAGTGAAGGATTGAGACTTTCAACTGTTTCTGTCATGCTACAGAACTGTTTCTGTCATGCTACAGTTAATTATAGAAAAGTTTTTGAAGGGGTTCTAAAATGAGCTAGAGTAGGGACCACTCTGAGTGAAAAGAATGTAAATTGAAGTTTCAGTGCCACTCCTGGGTCCTACAGCAGTGATCCATCCTCACGTGCTCCTCTGCCATCTCTGCGACCCTCCCTAGAGTATAGTATATTCAAGGGCTGCATCAGCCTTCTGCCTTGTTTTGTCTACTTGATATTCCAGTTTTCTGGGAACATTAGTACTATAAGTTTTCCTGAGGATTGTCTACTGGGTTTCTGCCAGTATCTTTCCCAAGAGAACTGAACTCTGTTTTCATAAGTTCTCATTCCTGAAGATTCCTCACCAGCTATTCATCCAGAATGACCACAGAGAAGTAGACCTGCACTTGAATGTTTGAATTTCAGCTAAGCTCAGACTCTACAACTGAATTCTGGTTACTGCTCAGACTGAGGCTTAATAGTCTAGCCCCTGTCGAAATCAGAAGTCAAACTTACCAAGTAGTCAATAATTCACTGTCTATAGCCAGATTAGTTTCCTCTAGCCACACCTCTTGTACTTTCTTGGCTCCCCTTTCACATTGTCATGAGTTCATTGTTGAAGGCTCACCATGCCCTACTCCCATGCCCATCCAACAAGGCTTACACCTTCCATAGTATTTATAGCACTTTTAGAGAAAAAAAATATACAATATGATTATGGGCCTGGAAAAATCTGGAGTCTTGTCATTTTGTTTTATTTTTTATTTATTTATTTACTTACTTATTTTCACTCAGGAGAAAGATGATATGGTTCAATGAAGAAAAAGGACAAGATTTTTTTAAAAAATCATCTTGAGGAAGCCTAGGCAGGGTAAATAATTAAGAAATATAGAAAAGGAGAATATGGAATTAGAAAAGGGGTCATAATTGAATCCAGAAATCTATATTGGGAAAATAGATCAAAGATGTACAAGGCTAAAGAAGGAAATAGAAGACTTATTTCACTTGACATTATGTTCTCAAAGTGCATCATTTATCCACAAATGCCTCGAGTTTATCTTTATGGTACACATTGATACTCCATTGTGTATAAATATCACATTTTCCTTGTCTTTTAATCTGTTAATGGACATGTACAATGCTATTTCCAATACTTGCCTATTATAAACAAGGGAATGCGTATATTCCTATAATACGATGACTTTGATTCTTTGGGGACAATATCTAGAAAGAGAATAATGGGCTCAAGTGAAATTTCTATTTTTAATTTTTGGAGGCATCTTCACACTGATTTCCATAGTGATCATACTAGTTTATGTTCCCAACAACAATGTAGAAGAGTTCACTTTTTCCTATGTCCTCTCTAGAATTTGTCATAGATTTTTTTTTTAACATAGCCATTCTTTCTGGGATCTTTTTTCTCAGTAGTTACTTTTGTACTCTTTTTCATTGGTTATACAAATTAATGGTATATTCAAAGAAGGATCTAAAATATTTTATATTTTACCCCATATCCCCTTGCCCTGCACTCTTCAATAGTTTCATATCTTTCAATGCATATATTTGCTCATATCTGTCCCCATTTTATTACTTTCCTCATCACTGAGATACAATACTTGACACTCACAATTTTTTAACAGAAAAAGATTTAATTGGAAAGTTAGAGGCAAGATAGGGAAAGCTTTAGCTCAGGGAGCTGGAGAGAGTTCAGATGGGTCACCTGCAAAGGCAGGAGGCCAGTTTCCAAGGATTAGCTAGTGGCACAAAGTAAGTCTCATTGATCATTATCTCAATCCTGGTGCCCTAGTTCTGGAATCTTTATGGCTGAGGGACACTTTCCTTCCCTGGAAAAGGTTGTCTCTGTAGTGGTCTTGGTCATTTGTTGCTCCAGCATTTGCAGGTGACCACAGGTATAGGACAATGGCTCCAAGTTTCCAGGTGTAGCTTATTCTCCTGTAAACCTTTTATTTTCTTCTCAGTCTGTGATCTCCACAGGCCTTTATCCCAATAATGTTATTTTCAGTACATTCCCCAGAATAGTACTTCTCAAACTTGGTGAGGGACTAGTTTTGTTTTTGTTATAGTTTTAAATCTATGATATAGTGGGAAGAGATGTACCTGCCAGATATCAGAAATATAAGTTCATGTTCTCTAAAATCAGTGTACTCTAGGAACAGTGGAAGTTAAGAGCAGGAAGAATTTATTGAAAGAAAGTTTCTAATAGAAGGGAGCCTGGGAAGTTGATTGCCCTGACACCCACAATTTAAAAGGGAAAAGATTTATTTTGGGTCATGATTAGAGAGGTTTCATTGTATAGTCAGCTGGCCCCAAGGGAGGGTGACATGGCAGAGAGGCTACTTGGGATATGGCAAGGGAAGTAGGAGAGAGATGCACCTTTCCAAACCACCTCTTCTAACCAGGCCTGATCTCCCAATACCACATTTAGGTACAAAGTCATCAGTGAAATAATTCACTAATGAGTACCATGTCCCCAGAGCCCCATTTATGAACACCTGAGGCTTTAGAAGGGGGATCTAGCTATAAACCTAATATTCCACCCCTGCCTCCAAAATATTCATATGCATACCCGTATGCAAAATACATTTAGACTATTTCTAAGTATTGCTGAAGGCCCAGCAGTTTCAGTGTTGCTGAGAAGTCCAAGTCCAAAAGCTCTGTGAGTGCCTGCATGGCTGAACACAATGAGCTGAGTCCTGGAAATCAGTACTCACTCTGTAAACTGCTGCTGTTCTGGAGCAGGGTGCCCTGGCGCTGTCTTCTTAAAGCCAAGCCTTTCAATTTTCTACCCTTGACCCTGCCAAAGGGTAAGTCTTCTGGATTCTGTCCATGCCCTCATGGCATCTTTTGTGTTGTGTTGTCAAGATCCAGCACTTCTTTTTTATTTTCTTTTTTCCACCTTGTGGTTCAGGCTGACCCTGAGCTCAGCCTCAAACTCACATCACAGCTATCCTCCTGCCTCTGCCTCTCTAGTGCTGGGGTAACAGGCATGAGCCACCATGCCAGGCACTGTGGTATGTGGTACTGATTGCTGGGTGTGAATCTCCACACCCAGTATTGTTATGTGGTTACCGGGGATCAACCCAGGTCCTTGCGCTTGCAAAACAGGTGCTGGAACCACTGAGCTAAATCCCCGGCCCTCCAGCACTTCTTTTTAGTACTAATCTTTTTAGCAACTAAGTTATCCTCTACATCTTTTGCACTCATCTGTTGATTGGCATCTAAGCTAGTCCCACATCCAACTTTCCTGGAGCTTCCTTTCTGACCAAACTCAAAACTTTGAAAATCATTTAGGTGTGCCTTTTGCTCTTAATTCTCAAAGTAAAAACAGGTTAAAAGTTCACAACAGTACCCAAGCCATATCCTGAATGTTTGGCTGCCTTCAAATTTCATCCACTAGATTAATTAGTCTGCCACCTAAATCTCAGTCTCCCACAAAGTCTTAGAACATGAGCAAAATGTAGACAAATTTTCTTTCAGAGCACAACACACATAATACAGTATCCAACAGAGAGTGGAGTCTTTGTTTCCAACTGAAACCTCCTGAGCCTGGTCTTTATAGTTTACCTTTTTATGTGCATTCTAGACCTCTAAGCTCTGACTAGAATCTCCCGTCAAGTTTGGCTTATAACATTCTAGGGCTGCTTCTCTAGATGACACTTCCAAACCTTTCCAACACATCTAGCAAACTAATTCCAAAAGTTTTTGAACCACATAACCAGGTACTAAACTCTGTCTTAGTTATTTGTATTCTCTTAAGACACAATAATGCCCACAGTTTATCAGAGGAAAGGTTTGCTTTGGTTCAGTTTGTAGGGGTTTCAGTACATATTTGTTTGGTTCT
This sequence comes from Petromus typicus, assembly GCA_004026965.1. Lineage (NCBI taxonomy): Eukaryota > Metazoa > Chordata > Mammalia > Rodentia > Petromuridae > Petromus > Petromus typicus. The sequence continues at coordinate 48,734 of PVIR01007584.1, read as the reverse complement.
AAGGCAAGTTGGACTAATCCACTGATGCTATCACTTCTGTGGTCCAGTCATATCCCAGAAACTCCATTTGTAAGGACATGAGGCTTTGGGGGAACATCAAGATATTAACCATAGCACCCCATATTACCCACTCTTAAACTTATTCCATCTTCTTCTTTCTTTCCCCTTGTCTAATAATTGCCTGCCTTCTACTTTCTTGTCCTCTTTTATAGATTCCACACATTAGAAGAGGCATGTAAATTTTCCCTCTCTTGAATCTAGTTTATTTCACTGTACACAGTAGTTTCCGGAATCATCCATTTTCCTGAAAGTTGCAGAATTTTGTTCTTCTTTATCTCTTATATTTGTCTTTATCTTCTTATATTTGTATCCATATATATATATATATGGAGATATATATATATATGTATGTGTATAGATAAAAAATGTTATTGATAAATTCATCTGTTGATGGGCATCTAGGCTAGCCCCACGTCTTTGCTAAGGTGAATTATATTCCAGCATGAATACACAAACATCCCTGTAGTATGCTGACTTTAATTACTTGAGATATATATATTAAGGAGGGGCATAGCTGGATTAAATAGTAGCTCTATGGGGGGGGTTTCAGTTCTTATTTTTTATTAGTATTTATTTACATTACATAATGATTATATTTCCTACGGGGAGTTGGCATGTTGGTATATGTATATAACACATCTCAGTGCATGGGGTCAAAGTTCCCAGGATGGTCAGTGCAGGTGTTCAGATAATACTGGACTCAGTACCAGAGAGATTGTATGTCGTTTTAAATTTTCTTTATTGCCATCAGTTCTGTTTGCTAAAGGAAGCATGGTGTTTTAGTGGTTTCCTGTTTATGGAAGGCTACCAGTTTGCTGAGAGGGTCTCACTCAGTTCAAGTGTGATACTTCACCAGAATTTATTGGAATCTCAGTATAGTTTTTGCATCTCCCTAATGTCTGAAGATGCTGAAGATTTGTTCATATACTTATTGGCTACTTGTACTTTTTTCAGTGTGTCTGTTAAACTCATTTGTCTATCCATTGATTGGACCATTTGATTTTGAGTGTTTTTAGTTCTTTATATATTCTAGATATTAATCCTCTGTCAAGACAGTAGCTGATAAATTTTTTTTCCCATCCTACAGGCTGTCTTTTCACTCTGGTAGTTGTATGCTTTACTGTATATAAGCTTTTCAATTTAACATAATCCTATTTGTTGATTTTTGCCATTGTTTCTCTTGCTATTGGAATCATAAAGTCTACCTGTACCCCAGTGGCTTCAGGTGTTTCCCATGTATATTCTTTCAGAAGTTTCAAAGTTTCAACTCTTACATCTGTCTTTTATGCACTCTGAATCGATTCTTGTAAAGGGTAAGAGATAGGGATCTAGTTTCGATCTTCTTCAAGTAGATATCCAGTTTTTCAAGCACCATTTGTTAAAAATCTTGTCTTTTCTCCAGCATTTATTTTTGGATCCTTTCTCAAAATTCAGATCACTGTAGTTGCATCGGTTTGTGTGTCTTCTGTTCTGTGCCATTGGTGCTGCCATTTGTGCCAATACCATAATGTATTTGTGCCAAACCATGATGCTTCTTGCATTACTCTTTTTGTTGAGGATTGTTTTGGCTGTTCTGGGTCTTATTTCTGGATGAATTTTAGGATTTTTGTACTAGTTCTGTGAAGAATATCATTGATATTTTGATGGGAATTGCACTGAATCAGTAGAATGCTTTCGGTGATACAGCTATTTTTACAGGATATATTAATTCTGCCAACCTATGAACATGAGATATCTTTGACTCTCCTACCACTTCTTTAATTTTTTCTTGAGTGTTCTGAAATTTTCAGTGTTTTGAAATTGTGTAGGTTTTTCACATTCTTGGACAGATGAGTTCATAAATAATTTATTTTATTTGAAGCTATATGAATGGAATCATTTTCCTTATTTTCCCTTCTACTTCATTAGTGATAATAGTAATTAATTTTAATGTTGATTTTATATCCTGTTACATTGCTGAATTCATTTATCAGCTCTAAAAGCCTCTTGGAAGGGTCTTTAAGGTCTTCTAAGTATAGAATAGTACCATCTGTAGACAAGGATAATTTGACTTTCTCCTTTCCTACTTGTATCTGTTTTATTTTTTCTCTTGCGTAATTGTTCTAGCTAAATTTTCAAGAACTATATTGAATAAGAGCTGTTGTTCTTCAGGTGTCCCTTCTGTTTAAAGGAGTTCCATACAACTGGTCAATATATATTTATTGCTTTAGTCAATATAGACCATGAACCGTAACAAACAACCCAAAGTTCACAGTGACTTGACACAACAAAGATTTGTTCCTCATTTATATAAATTCTAAAGTGAATATTTCCTGTTGGCTGGCTTTTCTCCAAGATATGATCAGGCATCCAAGCTTCTTCCATCTTATTGACTTATCATGTTCAGTGTTGGCTTCTAAGATTATTACAGAAGGAAAGAGATAATGACTGTATATACACTCCTTTGTTTAGAATTGAAATCCATACATTTCTGCCCACATATCACTGGGTAGATGTAGTAACATGACCCAGTCTTGGTGATGAGAACCAGGAAGTGTCTACAGTTGGATAATTACTACCCAAGAACAAATGTACCATGGGAAAGAAACTTGAATCTTGAATTTAAAAACAAAAAATTTTTTGTTCTTGAAAGTATCCTTAAAACTGTAGGGGGAAGAGTAACTCAGAGCTGCCCAGCTCTGGATTTTTCCAACAGCAAGTTAAATACAGTCAAATGAAGGTGACAGGCATACTTTACAGACATAACCTATTGTAACCACTCCTGCCATAGGACTCCTACAACTTGTCTCAGTAATGATTTTCTGTTATGGAATTCTATTATACTCTGCTTCATTAACATCATGTCTGTTGATGTGCATGCCCTTGAAACATATCAGTGACCAGAACCACCTTAATGCCAAGTTTTGATAGATTCATAAGGTAAATATTGCCATTCACATATTAAAAAGGCTAAAAGAGAATTCACCTCCATTCTGTATTATGACAGCATTAAAAGAGCTGAAAATGTCTGTGTATATGAGATGAAATAGGATTGTGGCCTAGAGTTACTCACATTTATTACTACAATTGTAGGGGTACCATTTACACTGTAAACAGGTGTTTTGGTTCCATCCTGGAGCTGTGTTCTTCATCTAAAGGACCTAAACAAAAATTCTAACAATTGAGTAATTAGGCAAACAGTTCGTGATCCTGGAACCATAAGTCCATCCAGCTAACCTTCCTTTAAGCTTTGTTGTTGTGAATTCTGATCAGATTTACTAGGACAACCACATGAGTAAATCTTGTCTAATAAGCAGCTGTTTCATATCTCTATAGAGAAATTGAACATAAGTTAAAGAAGAAGAGAGGTGAGAAGGTGGTAAAAAGTTCAGAAACAAAATAAAGGGAAGGAGTCAGGGAGTTACAACATTTTGAGAACTGAATGCCACAAGGAATGCATGGAGAGACCTCTCTGAACCTCTGATCACGCTCAGTAAAATGCTAAGCTTGACTAGTAGATCTCTGGCATCTACACCTGTATACAGTGCTCAAAGAAATTCAGAACACAAAGAAATTGCAAGAGTTACCATTTGCCCTAGAAATATCATATGAAACCATCCCTGATTGTCCTTGGATCTGCATAGTGGGATCATGCACTACAAGAAAAGCTACCAAAGAAGAAGCAGAATATATAAAGATAACACTAGGTCTGTGTACGTAGCGCATTTTAAGTATTACTGCTTATTAACATTTCTTAAATTATTTAACTCTTCACAGATGATTAGATTTTTATACAGAAAATTAAAACGTGTTACAACTTTTAATGGGTATTTTGAATTCCAAATCTATCCATGGATTTCTAATTGTCAGTAGTTACCTTCACCTGTTTTCATTGTTTACAAGACTATTATTAGTTGTCATCTTTTAAAATGTGTTCTGAGTATCTTCTGTGAAGTTGCAGTTCTAGTCATCATGAGTTTTAAGGAAAAATAGATCTGACGTTAGAGAGTTTCTGGTTAATTTTAAAAGGTGAGGGGAATATGTTATTAGAAGGGTGATTTTAAAAACTAAATTATAAACCTAACTCAGGCACATAAACATATCATGTGGAGGAGCACATTTCATATCCTCTAAAAGAATATATAAAAATTATTCAAAAAATATTTGTAGCCTGAACAAATGTGCCCAGAGAAAGTCATTTGTAACAAAGGCAACCAGTGAGCAAACCTATTTGTGACTAGCATATTTCTTAGTAAAAAAAATGCCTCCCTTGAAAATCAGAAACTCTAGGCCTATACACTTGTAGTATAGCTTTCAAATTTCTATTACATATGCAGTACCTGTAACTCCAAGAAGAGGCCAGAATAAAGATAGTCCCCATGGGTGGCACCTTTAAAGACCAGCCAAAACAAATGGAAATTCTCTTGGTAGGAAAAAGAATTATCCTCAGACAAGCTGGCTCAGGACACCTGTGGATTATCTTTAGCCAAACATGAGCCGTCTGTAAAAAGTTACCAAACACATAAGAAAACCAGCTGTAGTAAATAAAAGTCAGCAAAAGGGCTACTTGTGTTTAATAAGTTACCCCAGAACCTATGGTGTAAAATAATAATTTATCATGCTTATAGATTCTATGGGTCAGCAACTCCTGGTAGAGGGAGAATGATCTGTCTCTGCTGCATGTTGTCAGTGTCCTCAGCCTGACTACTGGAAGGCTAACATAACAGCCAGCTGCTACAGGACTCCTGGAGACTTCTGTTCGCAGTTCAGATGGGGGTTGTGACCAGGACCAGAGCGGGAGTTAATAGCTTTCACTTCTCTACAATATGTGACTGATGTCTAGGCTATCTGCAGAAAGACATGCAGAAGGACTGTGGCCCTTCTAACCAAGTCTTGGAGTCATGCATCTTCATTTCTACAGCATTCCATTAATCAAAGAGAGCACAATGGCCTGCCGAGGCTTAAGAGAAGGGAATGTGTACCTCACCTCTTAATAGAAATGGGCAAAGTTCTGAGAGAGTACTTTGAACTAGAAATATTGCTCCAGCCATTTCAGAAACAAGCTTTTCACAGTGTATAAAAATATTCAAGCAAAAAAAAAAAAAGATGGAAATAGGTAGAGGATTTATTTATTATTTGGTTAATTTATAAACTATCAAAATTAACCAGCTAGATTTGAAAAAAAGAGCTAAATAGAATTTATGGAAGTAAATAGGTCACAGATAGGTAAATATCACATCTATTCTCTGGTATGAGAAAATAAAGATGTAAAGGAGTTCTAGAATTGTATGTTATATATTGTGAAATAGAAAATACTCAGAGTGAAATAGGGTGAAGGGAGAAAAATAATGAGATTATAACAAAAAAGAAAGGAAACAAAGTTTATGTATATGGGGGGGTGGTAGGGTGACTATGGGAAAAAATGAGAATTAAGTTGTGTCTTATACTAGTACAAATTCCCATTGTGGAGTGCAACAATGATGTGTGTATGTAATGTACCAATAAAGATTTCAATTAAAAAAAACAAAAAAATAAAAATATATAAATTATTAGAATTTAAAAATCAATGGATGAATTAAATAGTAAGTTAAATATCTTGTTTTAAAGAATCAATGTTAAGGGCCAGGCTGGTAGCTCAGTGGTGCCATGCCTGCCTCGCAAGTGCAAGGTCCTTTGAAAATAAAAATTTAAAAAGAATCAGTGTGAAAATGCAGAGATTAAGAATTTACCTGAAATATATTATGCAGACATAGAGTAAAAATATTTGATAGAGTGATTGGAAGATACCATGAGAAGGCCTAATTGGAAGGTCAAGAAGGAGTGACCAGGGACAACGAGAAGGCAGAAGCATTTGAAAAGAAACTGACAGAATATTTGCTAGGATATGTTCAACTATATGAAAATGTAGATTATGAAAGTGCCATGAGTTACAAGAAAAACAAATATTAAAAACTGTACACCTACCTATCTAAATAGAAAAAGAGCACATGAATGGATGACCTTAAAAGAAGTGAGAGGAGAATGTTCATTATAAAGTAATAACACTTAAAATCATGGTTGGTTTCTCACTGAACACCATAGGATCCAAAAGATAGTGGGATAAAATTTCTGTAGTACTGATAGAAAATAACTACCCATTTTTGATCAAGGATCCAGTTAAAGCAGGAGAGGAAATAAGCATTTTTAGATTGTTTTCAACACAACATTTTTACAGATGGACCCTCATTTATAGAATTTCTAAAAGATGTGTTTCAGGAAGAAGAAAAAAATGTTTCCAGAAGGAAGGCCTTAAATGTAAGAAGGAATAGCAAAGAAATTGGCACATGTAAGAGTCAAATGTTTTCTGTGTTAAATAATATAAAGTCTAATTTGAGCTTGGCATAGCGATGCACTTAGGAGGCTGAAGCAGGAAGATTGCCATGAGTTCAAGGCCTACCTGGGCTCCATGGTGAGTTTGAGGCCAGCCTGACCTATAAACTTCATCTCAGAAAAAGAGTATAATTTGTGGAGTTTGTGAAATACAAGACTAAAGAAGTATACTACTGAACAGTAAAAGCCCCTAAGTTGGGCTGCTTCTTGTTTCATTTGTATAATTTCTTGCATTATTTGAAGAGGTGGAAAATTCATTAATTAGACATTGTGAAATTTAGGTAAGCATGGAAAAATTCTAAGAGAACTATAAAATTACAAAAAAAAGTAATTCATAAATTCAATCCAGTAGAACAGAACTTTTGAAATATTTAAAAAATCTTCAGTCCAAAGAAAGGCAGTTAAAATAGTGGAAAAGATTGATATGGAGAAAAGTAAATAAATAGGACCAGGCAGAGATAAATCCAAACATTAAAAAGCACAATAAATGTAAATGAACCAAGCTAACCAGTTAAGTGCTACACAAATCACTCTGTGAAATTACTGTAACCTTCATGCAACAGCCAAAGAAGAATAACATACAACGGGAGAATTTCTAGGTCCATCCTCCTGATGGCCATTTTTATAAAAGAGGGATGTTGACTATAGTGCTGCACCCATCCCTTCCTGTGTCAAAATGGCTGCAAGGCACACTGTGCCTGCTTCTAAGGGCAGAGGTGACAGGAAGTCTTTATTGATATCATTTCACTTGAGGCTATCTCTTAATATTCATGACCTGAGACTACCATACAGCTCCTGTGTTATATAACAGTACCTCTTTTATAACCCAAGATGTCACAGTCCAATGAATAATGAGGTACTTGGGGTTGGGGGGAGGATTGAAGAATTAACTATAGACTCATAACCAATCCAAGAGTTGCAGAGATGAGGTACCATCATAAACAATTTATCTAAGTGATCCATCTCTGCTGGTGTAGACAAATTACATTCTCATTCTGTCTCTGAAAGTTTATAGCCAGTCTCTGAGTAGTTACAGATGTATTATTAATAATCCTTAGGAAAGCAATACATTATTATGTAGTTTAAGCATTGCTCATATCCAGAAATTTGGCACAATAGAATCTGACTTGGAAATAATGACGCCTCTTGAAACTTGATCCCCTTGAAACAAACCTAAAGAAATAGGTGTTCTTCCTCCAGAGCCCATAAATCCACCACTCTTCTCTCTCATGATGTCTTAAAGCTTAAATTGGCAAATTAAGATAAAGTGAGTGACCTAGCTGCTTCTCCCCTCTCGCACTTTGAGAGCTGTTCCTGGGTGAAGAAGCAAGTAAATGAGGCCACAGTCCCTATTGGGATGGTTTGTGTGTCTGTACTGGGTAAGAAGCAGCTACTTAGATGTAAACTTCAGACATTGCCCTCTGGTGCAGGAGACAAGTGCAGGGCCTGTGTACCAGTGCATTACAATGAGCTCTGTCTGTCTGGAAAAAGTCCACAGCCTGGTCGGCTTTTACTGTAGGAAAGGATCCCCCAGGATGAAAGGGTCTAGTTGTTGTTGCTTCATGTTTTTTCCTCAGGTATCTTGCAGGAAGGATGTTAGGACAAGATTCATGTATGTCTGTGTCTCATGGTGAAGATATCCTCATACCTCCTATAGATTGAATGTTTGCATCCTCCAGAATACATCTATTAAAATTCTAACCCCTCCAAAGTGATAAGAGATGGAGCCCTTATGAGTGAAAGTTACACCCCTCTTAAAGGGACCCCAGAAAGCTCCCTCACCCCTTCTACTATGTGAGGACACAGCAAGAAGACAGTGCTCAGGAAATCAGAAAGTAGGTCCTCACCAGACACTGTATCCATTGGTGTCCTGATCTTGGACTCCTAGCCTCCAAATCTAGAAGAAATAAATGTCTGTTCTTTATGTGACATGCAAACTTTAGCAGGCCAAACAAAGATAACCTCGCAGTCATCTCCAGCATGCTACCAGAAAGACATTTGGGGAAAGCAGGAAAGCACACAGAGCGATGTTCTAGAGCATTCAAACACCACATGGTGGGCCGAGGTCAAGCACAGCTGGCTGTCCAGCCGTGCTCCATCCCTTCAGGAAAGGTGCAAGGGTAGAATGAAAGAAGTCCAGGAAGGCCCTCAGGTATTTGTGTTTCATCCATTGATCTCTAAGATGGCCTCTGCCTTCTCCTTAGTTTTTGCACGTTTAGGGGGCATCTGGCTCAAAGAGCTGTACTTTCCAGTATCTCCCCCCCTCCTGCTACTCCTCTCCATCTCTAAGACTTTGTGTGAAGCAAAACATACCCTTTGTTCTGGGAGAAAGAGAGGTATTAGAGAGATAGGTGGAGTGGAGAAATTGTAAAATTTGCTGACACAAAGGGCAGAGGGCAAAGCATTGTGTAGGAAGCTCCTTTTTGAATAGAGGTAAGGCTTTTGTTTCATTTTGGATTGCCATCTTTCCTATTGAGATGAGTCATTTAAAAATATGGTATTATTTAAGCCATATTAGTTTCAAGATTACTTAACCAAGTAAGTGTACCTGAAAAAATAAAAGAAAGTCAAACTGTTCTGCACCTTTGGACTTATGCCTGGAAAAAGTTGGAGACTTACCCTTTCCATTGTCCTTTGAGTTATAAGCAAATGTAAAGCACTTAGTTACTGATTTTCTGTGTTTCAGAATTTTTTGCTTGAAAGGTAGCCAGTACTAATGATTGAAAGCAGCCATTTCAGTTTACAAAAGAATTTTTTGGAAAAATTTCTGTCAACATCATTATTCTGTAGCTGTGTCTACCCATTACTAATATTGTATATGAGTAGAGGAAGCAAGGAACAAAGCCAGCTCTTACACTATTCTAATATACTTTTAATTTTGCTGTCTATATTTCCAAACCAGGATTCAGTTTTAGTTAATATTAGATATTTCTCAGATTCTATCAACTCCTAAGAAGAATCTAACAAAAAGCTCATGTATATAGGGGGTGGAGGGTTGCAGGATGGGTAGGGTAAGGGGAAAAAATGAGAATCAAGTCATGTCATATTCTGATACAAACTCTCAATGTTGAATGCAATGATGATGTGTATTCATAATGTATCAATAAAGATTTAGATTTTAAAAATACATATTAGATGCTTCTCTCCTATACAAAGTAGTAACAAGTTTGTCATCTGAACTCAAACACTCTCAGATTCAAACCTTAACCTTACCCTTTCATAGCTGCCTCAGCTTTCTTCATCTGTCTGGAAGAAAGCCTGCTATGTATGTGGAGAGGATGAGGATTAAATGAGATTACTAACAAGAAGCTCATATTCCAGAACCTGACAACAAATGCTAAATAAGTAGGAATTCTGATATTTACATAGTAGGAGATCCATACTTTATATTTGTGGCTAAAGGATGGATAAGAAGCTCTGAAGAAAAACAGACACAGTAGTTATTTGGTCAGAGGTTTGGGTGATGCTCTGATGAGTTCTGGGCCCATGCTGCAGCCTTGAGGTATAGAGGTACCAGTGAGAATATCTAAGGATTAAATTACCTTCCCTTTCTCAAAACCTTCTTAGGACTACTAGATCTAGCACATTTTACTGAAAATATCGATACTGCAAACTTGTTGGAGGCCAAATCATATGGGAGAAGAATCATAATTTTCCTATTCCTGGATCTAGTTAAGTAACTAAAGGATTTTGATTTAATTCCTCCCCTATTAAATGGGCAAGAAGTATGGCTCCCTCTAGGAGTCTGTGAGGCTGTTTGTGAAGGTGGTAGCATAGCCAGGGATGACACAGTATTTGGTGGCCACCTTGCCTTTTCTCACCTGCTCTGCCTCCCACACCCAGCACTGGTGCCCTTTTGTATTGAAAAACGATACCTTCCAGCAATTGTCTAATAATTTGGAGTCACCTTCTTTGTGGGACCAGGACCTCTTTTGGAGCACCCCTAAGTCATAGATGAGGGCCTTATAAATGACCAAGTGCCTGTACCTTATGGATGTTTTCAATAGAAAATCTTTATTGCTATTTGGAAATAATCTGTTAATTTCCACTTCTAAGTGGCTTGACAAAATGTAGAAAAGCTTAAATGTAAGACTGAGCAAAGAAAAAATTTGATGTCCATGTAAATATTGATCTGGCCCTTGTCTATGATTTGAAGATGATTATTGTAGTCTTTACAGGCCCATGTACAGTAGAAATCCTTGAAGCTTCCCTTGACTTATGCTGTAGTTTCAGATTGTCCTGATGAGTAGCTTTTTATTATAGGATGGCAAACCCACTGACATTCCTGGCAGTCACCAGTGCAGCCTTGTTGGCACTTCATACTGAATCAGTCTTGCATAATTGTCTGCGTCTGCCTGGCTTTGTCCTTTGAGAAGCCTGTTCTGACTAGTTCAGTTTGTCTCTAATACTTCTGTAGCCTACAGTGAGATGTCATCCTTTGCATTATGAACATCTGTGTTTTGATGTCACCTCTTCCTTTGTGAGAGTTGTATTTTTGATATTGTGAAACAGCTCCTATAGATCTCTGGGAGAAAAAGGGCTGGGGAATGTTATAAACTGAACCTGATGGGTGATTCTGATCTGAGGCCAAAAGATCAGGACATTTATCAGAATGTGAACCATAAAGGCTTAGATTTCAGTTGGGAAAAAGAATTTCTTTGGCAGTTGGTCTAGAAGCTGTATGTGTTACACTGTGACACATACAGAAAGTATGTCTCCATTTTGCCCATGTCTTATGCATTACTGTGAGAATGAATTTAAAGGTGACAGATTAATTGATTTAGCAGAGGAAATTTCAAAGCAGCCCAATGTTCAGGCTGTGTTGTATGTGGCTGCTCTTTGCCAGATTTATAATACAATTCTGGAGCAAAAAGTAGAACCAAAATATATAAAAAGTTTTCAGTTTAACCATAAAGGAAGCATCTGTAAAGTTGAGGCCAACAAGAGTGTGGTTGCTGAAAGATTAGCATTATAAATAAGGGAAGTACTTTGCATCAGGATGCTAGGAAAGATGGCTTAAAGGCATCTGTAGAATTGTCCATACCCGTCCCACCACTGGCTTAATGATAGGAAAAGATAAATTCCTTTGAAAAGATTTGGGGGAAAAAAAAAAGATTCCTGGTTGCTTAGCCCATTCAAGGCTCTCTGAGAAAGTGTATTTCTGATTTCAGCCATATAGGCACTCTGAAACCACTGTAGTCATAGGCTAAGGGGGGCGGGGGGCAGGATACTGCTCACACTGGTGGTAGACCTCGGCACTTTCCATGTGGTGCAGGTTGTACACACAACAGAATGATGACTTATGGGGTCATGAAATCTTCCAGCTAGATTTCAGAAGAAAGCCTGGAAAGTAAGACCAAAAAAAAATGTGACATGTTCACAGTCCCTGCTGTTAACCAGAGAGAGTGCAGTGAATTAAGTTTTGAGAGTAAAGCTGAAGTTGCAGTGGTGACCCCCAAAAACTGGAGTTGCCGGAAACATGGAACATCTCCTGAAGAAAATGGACGTCAGTGAACAGAGCCACTCCAAGAGAGGGAAGCCATGGGTTCTGCCACTAGCATGGCTATAGGGGTGAGGCTATTCAAGCCTTTTGAAGCTTATTTCTCACCACAACCTGCTTAAGTACTGGACATGGGAGCTACAAAATGTAGTGTTTTCCCTGCTGATTTTTTATCTTGTCCTGGTCTAATTCCTTTCCATTCATCTATTCCTCCCTTTTGGAATAGGAATGCTTACTCTGTGGCATTGTATGTTAGAGGTATTCTACTGTCTTTTTTATTTTTATAGGGGCTCATAGCTGAGAGTTTGCCTGGATATCAAAGGAAACACATATTCACTTGATACTTGTGGACCTTCCAGCAATTCTGGAACTGTTAAGATATTGGTAACTCTTAGAGATGGACTAAGTGCATTTTTCATGATGAAATGGATGTGATACTTCAGAAGCTGGGGCCAAATAACTTAAAATCCATCCCCCCAGTCTCATCTTTTCCAAGGTGGGACCTCTAGAAGGTGATTAGATCATGAAGTCTCTATTGTTTATTAGACTAATCCTATTGGATTAATTCAATGAATTCATATAGCTGAATTTACTATTGAGAGGTAGAAGCTGGTCAGAAAAGGCTCAGTGATGACATTTGTGAGGACAAAGGAGGAAAGAGATTTCCGATACCTAAGAATAGGTATGATTCTTATAAACAGAATAGGACTCAGAGAGCTGGGTCTAGCAGGAGCTTAATCTTTTAAGTGACTCGAAGGGCCAAGGAGGCACTTCCTCGGTTAGCACTAAACAAGTAGATTCCCACAGAAAACTCCAGAGAGAGATAGTGACGTAGAGGGGAGAGACCAGTAAAGGATGGAAGGTCACAGTCTTTAAACAGATGTTGTGGGCTGGGGGGTTGATGAGGCTCCTGCCTGATGTGGAGGCAACCACACTAACTGAAAGGAGAACCCTGCTATGATGAAAATTTTCAGTTATCATGCTAGCATGACTGGTAATATTTGATTATGTGGCTAAAAGGGTATATCAGAGAAGGTAACACTGGCTAAAATCTGAATAGCAAAAAGAAACTTGTCCTGCCAGGGTAGGTAGGAAAGAATTTTCTAGAGAGGAGTAAAGCAGGGGCCCAGGCACTGAGATAGGGTGTGCTTGAAATTGTCCGCAAACAGAAAGAACACCATTTATGGCTAGAATATTGTGAGTGACCAAACTATTGGAAAAGAGATGAGGGTAAATGGGTAGCCTCTGGAGAATTCTAAATCTAGAAGCAGCATGATATTCTTTATATTTTTAGAAGATAACTGGATGCTTTGTTGAGATTGATTGTAAAAGTTCAGAAGTAGAGAAAGGGTCACCAGGTAAGAAACTGATGACAGCTTGGATCAGGATGGTACTCGTGGAGATGATAGAGAGAATCAGGAAACATTTTGTTAAGTAGAGGCAATAGGCCATGGCTGGATAACAACATGAGGAAGTTAAATTCAACTGAGCCCCACAGTCAACAGGGTAAAAGATGTCCTGACAAGAAAGATTGCACCTCCAAATTTCCCCATTACTTATCCATGCTACTTTTCTGTGCTAAAACTTATAAAGAAACAAGTAAGTGAACATTTGTTGGCCTCACTGCTGCTGGAAATCACAGCAGCATCTTTATTTCCAATGGTCAATGGAACAACTAAGCATCAGAAAATCAGAAGACAAAAATTGAGGTTCCCTTTGTAAGTAACAGCTATTTCATTCACTCATTCATTCGTCAAATATGTAGCAACTAAGTGCTGTGACTATAAAAAGATGGATTTGAATTCTATCTGGGGTACTCTGTATCATCATAGGAATATTCACAAACAGCCCACCTCAAAGTCATATCATATGAACTCCAGGTCTGTTAATATATACAACAGCTATAGAATTTCTCCATTGGGTGTGGTCTTCCTACACAGTACTTTAGACCATTTCCTTAATGTGCTTCTGAAAAGAAATCAAATGTATTTAGTCTCCGTGGCTAAGTTGTTCTCTTCTTGCACTCACATTTTCTCACCTACTCACTCCTGGGACTAACTGGTATACAAAGGCAGAATTATTCCTCTTCATGAAGGAATATAAAAGGTTCTGTAATGCTCCATTTTTCCCTCTCCTGAGATCCAAACTGCATTAATTTGTCATCAAATATTTTCATTTTAAAATATTGTTAATTCCAATGAATTTTGGTGAAGTTTGGAAGCCCAAACACTTTAATGAAGCCATAAATCAAACAACCACATCAGCTTGCTTCAAATCTCCTCACACAAAATTATTTGCAGGATGGAAGATTGTCTGTGACGTTACAGTGCCTGCTTCAGGCTGTGAGATGCTTTTTCCATTTGGGTTCTACTTAAATCTCACCACAATGCAAAAGCTGGTATGGAAGAACTTAACTTTGTAGTGTGGGTACCAGCTACTTCGTGCCCTTTTTATGTCTCTGTTGCAGGTTGTAGTTTTGATCATACATGGCCACGAGTTTGCACATATCAGAGGGATGCTCCTACTGTAGACATCTTTGTTTTCCTTTGCTTCATAACTGCACTGACTGAGGTACTGTCCCATTCATGTCATGTCCTAGGTTAATATCAGCCTCCACATAGTGGGGTTTCCTGTTGTCATCTTTAGAATTCTGCTGCCATTACCTTATGTGGTGAAATGAAAAAGTATCTTATCTATGCACTAAATTCTCTCTGATTTTTTTCAAATGTCTTAAAATAGCCACTTATAACTTCAGACAACACACTTTTCTTGAGCTCAGTGTATCTTTATTTTTGTGACATATTGTGTCTGTTCTGTATACTGTCAGGTATTATTTAAATGCATTTATTATAAAATGGAACAGGCACAAACTTTGCAGATTACCAAGAAGGTGCCCTTTGGGCATAGTTTTCTATGAAGTACATCAGTCTCATGATTTCTTCCTCCTTCCCACTTTGGTTTACTGAGCACTCTGGCACTAGGCGTTACTATAGTAACATGAAAAGGTTGTTCAAACAAAAATGGGAAAGAGGCAGCACTGAGCTTGCATCTTCACTATTTTAAGTTGCTGTGAGCCTGCCATCTGAGACACAGGGAGAGGAGCCCCATCCCCTGGATTATTAACTGCCACTAGAAATGGAAGTGTGGTAATACTTACAGATTCCTAAGAACTCAGTTCTTCAGCTGTTTACTAAGCCCACTGTTTGTGGGAGACCCCTTATGGCCAAAGATGCATGAGAGATGAAATTGTTGCCTTCAAGGAGTTTGCAGGCTATGATACCCCATCTTTTTAAAAGTCAGTTTTATAGAAATCTTGACAAAAATGCCAAATTCAATCACTTTTTTGCCAGATATTATTTTTCTCAAATCTCTTGAAAACAAGCTCTTGATTTATGTTTTTAATATGAATTTCCATCCTAACACCCTGCTCATGAGACAAAAATGGGACTTTCCCTTTAAAATACAGAAATAAGCCCTCTATGGTTCCATGAGCTCTTGTTGCTGCAGGTCATACACAGTGCTTAGAGAATCTAACTTGTAAAGGTAACAGTGAGATTTGGTCCTCAAATCCCTGAGCACTGCATCTTTGCTGCTTGACTTACTAGAAAAGTGAATAAAGCATTTGGAGTGCTAATACAAAGAGATCTTAGTGATACCCAAATGTCAAATTAGTTGACTTGATGAATTAGTTGCTTTCACAATGCAGTGACCCCCCAGCCCAAAGGAGAGCTTTATATGGCTCATGGTGTCAGTCCACAATGAGCTGTCTCCAAGGCTGAAACTTCATGGTGGAAGGCCTAGCAAAGGAAAACTGCCAACCCCTGGCAATGAGGAAGTAAAGAGAGCCAAAGACAAGAGTACACCACAGCCCCACTGGCCTGCGTGCTCTGCTTGGCCCACCTCCCAGCATTACATTCACTTCTCCAAGACTCATTCACTTTCCAAATGCACAAGACTTTCAGAGGAATTTTTAGATCTAAACTGTAACATTTGTGTTTGAATTTTATTCATTTGAACCCCTTAAAGAGGGGACGTTAAAATAAATGAATGACCCAAAGTTAGCAAAAACAGATTGAGAAGACCATGGATAGTACCCAAAGTGCATAATGAAAACTTGCAGACAGCTTTCTAGCAATTTGGAGAAGTCATTCTGTCTTGCGTCTTTCTCCAGACCACACAGCCTCTGAGAGAGGGTAAGAGGACATAGTCTACAGAAGTCCTCTGAAAATTTAGATAGGATTCTCTTCCTTTCATCTCTCAAGATGGAGACAAACTATTTCAGAGCAGTTACTTGGTTTTACCGTGGGACAGTCAGTATCCAAAGGGAATAATAGCTCACTGGTGACTTAAGGTATATCAGAGGATTGGAGGTGAAACTCTTAGAATTCAGATACTCTACTTTTGAGAAATATCAATTCCCTCAAAGAAGGCTATCCCCTCAGCTGCTTTCACAGTTGGTAGTGATTGCCTCAGACATCCACATTCTCTTGTTCATGAGCAGGAACTACACATGTAGCTGTTATCTGTGGTTAGGAATTCATTCTTGAAGCTGTACTTTTTATTTTTGTCAGCAGGAAACTAGCTATCTTCAGTCAAGAGTATTTTTTAAATTTCCAAAGAATACTCTTGTTGCTGCAGGTCATAGACAGTGCCTAGAGAATCTGACTTGTAAGGGTAATTTCCTAGAGGAAGTACTAGGCAACTTTCTCTTCCTGCTTCTAGCATTCTATATGTCTCTGAGGTTTGATATTCTACCATGAAACTATGGAATATTTCATTAGAAATTTTGTTCTTGAGCACATATGCCACTGTAGACAGAAAGTCTGCTCTAGATTGCACTGATCACTATAAACATGCTTCATGCAGCACTTTCCAGAGTAGGACTCTGCACGAAATCTATCCTTCCATAATTTGCTAAGGCTGTCCTACATTGACTGAGCCTGGTCTGTAGAGGCCTTCATGAAAGTGTCCTTCGCATTTAACTTGTACCTCCAAGTTTCCACATCTACCTGCCATGTTTGGGCAACAGAGGTAAAGTGAAAGAATACCTCAAGTTTTTGGCCTGCAAAGTAAGGAGATGGAGTGCTGAAGTGTCAGCTATTGGGCTTCTATAAAAAGTCTATTGAGACCATTGAAGATGAGAGGAATGTTCAAGCTCTTTTTCCCTTCAGATCCTAGAGTTCTTTTATATTAGCATGCATGGAAACTATATAATTTATTATTTGACTCACCATAGAAACATGTTCATGAACCTAGAATTAAACGTTACGCTTTTGGCTGTATATGGAGCATTCCTGTACTTTTTCTTTAAAATAAAAGCATCAAAGACATCATCCATTGTATCACTTGATGCCTCTTATATAAAGACCTATGAGTTGTATGTCCCTTTAAAATTTAGTACTAGGACAAAGATTGTCTCTACTGAAAAAATGTATTTGCCACCTCCTTCAAATATTAAGGATTGTGTAATCCTTTCAGATCTATTTTTCCTTGGCTCCAAGGAAGCTCTTAAAAATATAAGTGTTTCTCTAAACCTTCTACAAAACAGATTAGGTAAAACTCTCGAAGACATTGGCTTAGGGAAAGACTTCATGAACAAAACTTCTATAGCACAGGAATTGGCTGAGGAAATCAACAAATGGGACCTCATTCTTTTAAAAAGCTTCTGCACAGCAAAGGAAACCACCAACAGTGCAAAAAGGCAACCAACAATGTGGGAAAAAATCTTTACCAGATGTTCCTCAGACAAAGGGCTACTATCTAGAATATATAAAGAGCTCAAAAAAATCAGCCCACTCAAATTTAATGACCCAATTCAAAAATGGGCATCTGAAATGAACAGATATTTTTAAGGAAAGAAGTAAGAGCAGCTAAGAAGCATATGAAGAAATGCTCAACATCGTTAGTCATTCGAGAGATGCAGATGAAAACAACATTGAGATTTCATCTCACTCCACATAGAATGGCTGCCACTTCAGATTCAGCCAACAGCAAACGTTGGCAAGGCTGCAGAGAAGAAGGAACCCTTCTCCACTGTTGGTGGGACTGTAGACTCGTACAACCCCTGTGGATATCAGTTTGGAAATTCCTCAAAAAGCTAGGATTGGAGGTCCCATTTGACCCAGCCATATACACACAAGAATTAAAAAACTCATATCACAGTGACATATGTGCACCCATGTTTATAGCAGCCCAATTTGTGATTGCTACATCCTGGAAACAACCCAAGTGTCCATCAACTAGAGACTGGATAAAAAAGCTGTGATTCTTCTACAGAATGGAGTATTACTCTGCCATTAAAAAAAGATAAGTTTGAATCATTTCTACTTAAATGGACATACCTTGAGGATATCCTCATAAGTGAAATAAATAGGGCACAGAGGTACAAATCGCATCTTTTCTCTGGTATGAGAAAATAAAGATGTAAATGAGTCCTAGAATTGTATGTTATATATTGTGATAGAGAAAATGCTCAATGCAAAATAGGATGAAGGGGGAAAAAGGATGAGATTGTAACAAAAAAGTAAGGAAACAAATTTTATGCGTATGGGGGGGGCGGTAGGGTGGGTAGGGCTATGGGAAAAAATGAGAATTAAGTTGTGTCTTATACTGGTATAAATCCCCATTATGGAGTACAATCATGATGCGTTTATGTAATGTACCAATAAAGATTAAAAAATTTAAAATATATATATATAAGTGTTATTTTACAGTTTTATTAGCCTACTTTTTCAGGTATAATATTTTTCTACCTCACCTTATCACTTGTTCTTTTAATGTACTTCCCTATTTAAGAATTTTAGGGTTTACTTTTGTCTTAGTAATTATGTGTTCTGTAAGCTTCCTCTTTTTCTTGGGCATAGATTAGACACTAACAAAGCAACAAATATAAATTGAGTATGAAAAGATACCCATGGAGATGTTTAAAATATACATATCTAGAGCTTACCTCATGATTCATAACTCAGAACCTTTGGAGGCAAAACTGGAGTATGAATACATTTTTTTAACTTTCACAGATGATTCTGGTATGTTTTCCCACTTAAAAGTCACTGAAGTAAGTTAATGAATGAATGCTATGACCAAAAACTAGAAATGAATAGTTCATGAATTGAGTTATAGCTTTCCCATGGAATACAGCTAGTCAAGCAAGCCCAAAGTAAAGAAATGAGTCGCTGTGAAGTCAGGATTCCAGAACAGTTGACTTCATTCATTTCTTCACCTGGCATATAATGAGGACCTGCCATGTGCCTGGTATTGGGGCTGGCTTAAAGAATATAGATACTGTCTAGGCATTATAATAAATCCAGAAATGAAGACATGCCAAGGGCATCATCATAGTCCAGAGAAGAGACATATAGCCTGATCCTAAAAGTTGAGGTCAAAGAGGACTTCCTAGAGGAAGTACCTATAAAGCTACATCTCAAAGCATGAATGGAGTTACCATCCATGAAGGTATTCCCAGAAGAACCAGCATTCTATGGGGAGAGGTCACCCATGGCTACACAAAAAACTTCCCCAAAATGCAGTGGCTTAAGGCAACAAACATTGGGCCAGGAATTCAGGAGTGACTTCTGGAAGCTTCTAACTCGGGGTCTGTTGTGTAACTGCAGTCAAGATGTCAGTAGGGGCTGAGGCCATGTAAATGTTTGATGGGGCTGAAGATTTACTTTTAGCATGTTTCTCTCAGTGCCTATTGATAGGAAGTCTGAGTTTCTTACCACGTGGGTTTCTGAGTAGGTCCACACATGAGTTCTCATGACTTGATGGCTGGCTTCTTCTGGAGTGAATGATTCAAGAAGTGATAGGGTAAACGCCCCAAGTGTTTTTTATGACCCAACCAGGAAGATCACATGAAATCGTAGTGGTTAGACAGAGCAGTCCAGTTTACTAGGACAGGGGACTGCACCAAGCGTGGAGCCTCTGCATGAGTGGTGATAAGAGAAGTGATGGAGTCAGACTTAGATTTTAAAAGGTTTCTTGAACTATACAGGGAATGGTTTGGGAAGGAAGGGCAAGTTAATGGCTGGCTGAAGTCCAGCAAGATGATATGAACCCAAATCAGAATGCTGTGGTACAAAAAGTATTGCCCTTTCCTTTTCAAAGGGTGATTCTTGCCCTAATAGCTTTAGTTTTACCTGGGAGCTTATAAATATGCAAGATCAAACGCCAACCTCCACAGGCTGAACAGATGCTCACTCATGTGGACCTAAGTTTGAAAAGTATTGTAGAGGGTACAGTAGAAACAATTAGGATACAAGCATTAAGGAACAAAGAGGAGGGAAAAATCACATTTTCTCCACTTCAAAACTGCAATTATATTTGTAAATATTTTACTAGAATCTACAGAATGAGTCAGAGAACTCTGAGTATCCAGTGTCACTAATGATATTGGATAATTTAATAGCATGATAGTTTTCTCATTTATTAGAAATCATAACTGTGTGAATAAGTCTTGTCTGGAGAGAAAGCCTACTGGATACTTCTCTGCTGTAAAAATTTACACTTTTTTTCCCAACCAGCCTATTTGTCTTATATCAGAGTCTGAAGAATAAGACATCTAAGTTTCCAAAAAAGAGGCCATGAAGAATGGAACAATATGATAAACAGCAGTGTTAAATGCTACAAGATAGTGCACATCCCAGAAAACGTGCTGATTTACAGGTGATCTTTCCAAGAATTGTCTTTTCTAGGATCAGATGTCGGACAGATTAACTCTGGGGCATCACACAGCGAATGTCTGCCAGGAAAACCATTCCTTCATTATGGGCACAAGGAGCCACCATCTAATGGTTTCTGTAGTTTTTAAGTACTAGTACATCATGTGCTGTCTTCTTGGAAGACAATTTGCTTTATTATCTGCCTCCCTCCAATAGATAATAAGCTGCATGAGGACAGGGATTTAAGTTTTTATATTCACACTGTATCTCCAGCACCTCAAAAGTTCCTGGCACAGAGCAGGCACTCAGAAAATATTATTTGAGTAAATTGGAGACTATAATGGATGTCCAAACCAGTTTATTGCCTTTATCCAAAAAAAAAAATTTAGAACTCCAAGCATTAGCAACTTGGCCAAAGCAAAACAAGTTCTCAAGTACTCTGCAGAAACAGAGCTGGAAACTTGAGACTGCCCTCTTGAGCCTGTCCTTTCTTTTACCCTCTGCCACTTCTAGCTGGTGGAGCAGGGTAGAAACTGGAGGCTGCTAGTTCTGGTCCATGGAAGGGGTTTTCTGAGTCCCCCCAGAGGTATCTGGCATTATGAGCATCTTCTGCTCTTGAGAGTATCTTGGCAGTCAAACGTGGCTGCAGGCTGATTTTCTTAGTCATCGCTGTCAGGGTTTTCTCCTTGCATCTAACAGAAGTATTGAAAAATACTCTCCCACCACATAAACACACAATTCTCAGGCTCCCTAAATCAATATATATCCTTATCCAGAAAAGAGTTACAATGTTATCCCTAACTCTTTGGTACAGCTTAGCCATAGTTTTGGTGGTAAATTATTGGAAGCCTCTCACCATCTTTTTGATAAAATCACTGTTTGGGTCTTTGCACCATCATGGGGCACTACTTTCTATAACTGGTTCCTTCCACTCCTTGTTATTTCAGATGATCCACCTCTAAACCCCGCCCCCACAGATGACCAGGCTTTTCCGTGACATTTCCCTGACACTTGATCTCTCACCACCTGTAGGGACCAAAAATGGCAATTTGTTGGACAGCAGACAAAATGGAGCTCACTGATTGAGGCAGAAAACTAACAGTTGTTCTGTAGAGAGTAAGAACCAGAAACAGGAAGGGGCCACAGAGTAGGCCGGGCCTGAGAACTCTATGAAGGCGAATGTCTAAAGAGTTGGATCGACTACCTCCGGTTATCATTAGAAAATTTTGACCTTTTTACTCCTGAATATTATAGTCAAAACCTCTCTCACAAGGCACACAGACTTTCCCATTAACAAGGCTGTTATTTTTTAGTGCAAAAATTTAAATTCATTGTTACAAAAGTGATCAGTTGGAAATAATTTCCTACATGATGTTAAATCTCTGTGGAAAATTGTAGATAGCCTTCCTGTCCATTAAATGCTACTCACAAGAGAGAGAAAATAGCAGGAATTAAGAGCATGGTTCAGTTACTTCACAGGACAGTTAGTGCACAACTTCAGAAAGTGTCTGTCTTGCAGGGGAAGAGAGATCAACACATCATCCGTTCCTCTGGCTCTCCCAGGAGTGAGAGGCGACAAAGCTTGCAGGTTACATTTAGGTTATTGTGATCCAGCTCCCACCGAAGTGTGCTATTTGTTCTAGTCATCTTGTCCCTCCCCGGCCCGCACAGTCCTTACTGTGTACCAAGCTCCCCATCAAGTGCATGCCAAGGAGGCAAAAATGAGTCCTCAGGTGAGATCAATAAATAAACAGCCTTTGATAAAACTCATCACAGTAGAAATCCATCAACAATAGGTTGTAAGTTCTTGGCTTCAGAACTAAATAAGGCCTGTGAAGAGTGGTATGAGCTTGAGTTAGTGCTGCATAGTTATGACCATTTAGACCCCTGGATTCTCTTCAGTAAAACCAAAACAAATTAGTCCTTCCCTGTGACTTTTTGTCTGTCTTTATTAGACATCTGATAGTGACCTGTAATACTCAGAAGCCCCAAGGAGCATGCTAGGTCCACTTCCTCTTACTTAGCCTGACAAAAACACATTCTTTTATAGTGAAAATTTTCTTATAAATTCAGAGGAGACCTCCAGCTGCTTCCTTGAGGTTTAGGAAATCCTGTAGAGCCTGTACTGTTCAGTGCAGAGAACTGACCTTCTAAGTCAGTTCTCCTGTTCACAGTTGATGAACGTGAAAGCTCAGGGAGACCAAATGGCTGCACACAGTCACACAGCTAATCACAAAGCTGCCTAGCTGTGCGCCAAGTCAGGACCAAGGCCTCTGATTTCTGCATTTGTCATGGTAACTTCCAAGTCCTTTCAAGGGACACATTTGTCAGCTTTGTGGCATAAATGAGACTAATCCTTACATTTTGGAGAGGATAATGTGTGTAAAGCATAACTAAGTACTGGAGCTGGACAGGACTCCAGAAGGCACCTTGTCCACTTTCTTCATTTTCCTGATAAGAAAGAAAGCCCAAGAAAGTTAAATTTAATCTTCTCAACCAGTAGAGGTACTTTCCTCTATGTGGAGTTTGAGAACATAGGTTATCAATTTAGGTTATCACAATGACTTGGAGAAAAATACTGGCATTCAGTAGGCAGGTACTAGGGATGCTACACATATTGTATTGTATGGAATGTTCCTACACGAGGAATCACCCAACCTCAGGTATCAAAAATACTCCCACAGAATCTTAGGTACTGCATTTCCCCAAAAAGAAGACCAGGTGTCATATTACATACATTCCTCTTTTAATAACTGAATTCAGTTCCTGCAACTCAGTCATTAAGTGAATTGGTCTCAGAATGAAGAATTATACTGTATATAGGATGTACATTAAAATATTCAGAACAAAAGAATGACCAAAGGAAGGTCAAACTTGATGACTATGCTTTTGTTTTTATAATTCTTTTTTTTTTTTAAGACAAGGTCTTTCTTTTGTAATTCAGGCTGGCCCTGAGCTCACTAGATAGCCCAGGTGAGCCTCAAACTCACAGCAATCCTCCTGTCTCTGCCTCCCAAGTGCTGGGATTACATTGCTTATCAGGTGTACATATTATTTTTCTGTTGTTCCTGTACTCTGATTAGTCATTCAGCAATAAATTTTGAATTCATCTGTTTACATAGGCACTTACCTCCCATTCAAATACCTCTGAATACTTAAATATAATTTATATAATAGTTAAATATAATTTATATTGTCACTTAAATATTAATGCCAGTAATATTATATTTAATTCTATAATAATATTACTTTATAATTGAGTACATTCATCATGTGTTGCTGTGAACAAACTGCATGTGTCTGTCTGGCTGACAGTCTTGACTTGGTTATTTGTGATAAGGTTTACATTACAGCCCTTCTGAAAATCAGCTTAGGGCTTACTATGTAGTTAGGTCTTATTTTCAGGGACATAGAGTACTAGGTTCTGGCTTGCTTTATATAGCTGCAGTTTGTCATTGTGTGCATATTTGGGATGGGTCAATTCAACTTTAAAACTCACATTAAAAAAATTCTTCATAGGAGCCTAGACATACACAAACACTTTACTTTCAATTTTAATGAGTTTATGAAATACTTTAATCTATCCATAAGCCCCAGGTTAGTAGCCTTTGTCAAAAAAAGAGACATAAAAGTTGAAGAGATTAAATATGTATATATATTTTCTTATGGATAAAAGTTATCTATGGTCTATCCAACAAAATAAAAAATAAATGTAATTTTTCCTATCAAGCAGCCACAGTGCTATTCAGACTAGATTTTCTTTCATTTACTCATCAGAGGCCCTGGATTTTAACTATCACTTGAGAATCATGGTTCTCCTTCCCTAGTAACCTGCCACCACATACAGAAGTAGTGAGAGCAGGACTGAGGTGGGAGGTGATACTTACCAAATGGCCAGCTCAGTACTACCTGAGAGAGAAGCTGACAACTAATTGAAAGATAGCTCCACTAGACTTACAAATAACTGCTCCTCGAGAGCTTTATTGCACATTTGCTCCTCACAGCAACCCTCCAGAGCCTCTTTTCTTGTCCATTTTACTAAAGAAGAGCCTGGTTCAGAGAGGTCAAATGACATCTTCATGGTTAAATCAAAATCCCAACATGGCTCTGTGTGTCTCCTTGGCCAAGTTCTGGCCACTGTAATATTTCCCAGGTACTCTGCTACCCTGTGACTAAGGAAACACACTCATGATACTTTCAAACAGTTAGATTTATCTGCACAATAGGCACCTTTTTAACTTCAAATTATAGCAGGCTAGAACTCACCTCAAGGCACCAATGGTCATTTCAGTAGGCCCAAGATGAGATTGCTCTCTTTAGCGTAGCTTTTGTGGTGATCACTGCTTGATCAAGGCTGTACAGGAGCCTAGCAAGACGTTTTGATTTACATTGCAGTGGAGCATTAATTTTCTTCCTTGGTTTCTTCCTACTCTGACTTGAACCTTACATTCAGATTGACAGGATCTAGACTGAGGCTGACTGTGCAGTACCTGAGAAGGGCAGCACCGACATGACAGAAGGGAGTCTGCAACTTTTTCACAGTGGCTTCCATTTGGCTGTCAGTTTTGTTTTCTCCTTCCGCATTCTCTGTTCTCCCCCCTCTCCCTGAATTTATGTAAATCAGTAGAGTGCTGATGGGGGAGAAGTGTGTTCCACTGCTTTCTGTTGGGGAACTGGTAGCCAGGATCTGATTGACTAAATACTCCCATCAAAAAGGTTGTTTTTCTGAAAGCAGTGGGGCCTTGCATCATTTGCTAACCATGAAGGTGGGGCTCATCCCCATTTTCATCACCAAGGGTGTGATTATTTTTTAAGCTTGACCTATTTCCAAGAGAGATGATAAAAGAGCTTACCTGATGGGTCAGGGATTTAGCTTAGTGGTTCTAGTACCTGCCTTGCTAGCCCAAGGGCCAAGGTTCAATCCCTCTTAACCACATACAACAGTTCAGATGTGGTGACTCACACCCACCAGCAATCAGAACCACATACCACAGTGCTGAGTGTAGTGACTCATGCCTGGAATCCCAGCACTCAGGAGGCAAAGGTAGGAGAATTTCTGTGAGTTTCAGGCATGTCTGGGCTACATAGTGAGCTTAGGGCCAGCCTGAACTACAAAGTGAGACCCTGTCTCAACAACAACAAAAAAACTTACTTGAGAGCCTTTGCATGAAATCTGGTGCTCTGAAACTGTTGAGAAATAACTCACCAAAAGGAACTTGTAAACTGACCACCTCTTTTATTGGCATATCCTGATATGCATGAAACCATTGGTTCCAAATTAGTATAGGATTTCCCTAATTTAATCAACAAGAACTTCAAATACTCCATTAGAGTATAAAACTGTCTTCGAACGCCAGTGCCCTTAGATCTTCTGAGGGATAAATGAAAAGAGCAAGGAGTCAAAAGACTGCATACTATTCTGCAATCAGCTACTCACATAACCAAGTCACTTTCTCATCCATTTTCCCAACTGGAAGATGAGTGTTTTATCCTTAGATATTCTCAATGGCAGTCCTGTGCACTAAAATATAAGAAAAGGTGATATTAATTTATTTGCCCCAATATGCAAAATATTCTTCCTATCTTACATTCTTTCTTCATATTAAGTTTTTGAAACTCAATGAATATTTATACTTATGGTATATCCAAGCTCATACTAGGTGCATTTCAATGGTTCTGTGTGGCCCCAAAGTCTTTTCTAAATATTGTTTTTATTTTGCCATAATCCTTCATTTGAAACTCAAAATCAGATGCAGAATTCAGAATTTCTCATTTTTAAAAAAGCACTGCAGTTCTCTAGACTGTTGGTAGAGTTTCTGGAGCACCATACTGTGATCAAACAAATGAATGTTTCTATAGCAAAAAGCATAACAATATACAAAAAGTAAGATAAATAAAGACAATAAATGGCATCACATAGTTTGGCTGTTGGCTTCCAAGTGAGTTACAGAAAATTTTCTATTTTTTAAGGACTTTGCCTTTTGAAATTACAAATAAAGGATCATGGAGCTACACCCTGAAAACTGTGTGAGCTTAGCTTTTGTGTTCACTTAGCTTTTCTGTTGGTCAAACATGAAGTTGTCCAGTTGCTACCATGGACATGGTATAGTAATCCAGTCTTCACCTTTACTTTGAATGTAAGCTATAAAGGGTAGCCATTAGGTCCAGACCTAGAACTTCCAGATAAAACACAGGACACCTAGTTAAGTATGAATTTCAGAACAATAGAAAACAAATTTTTAGTAGAAGTCCCATGCACTGTTTGAATTTTGGACAAAGTTTACTCAAAAGCCATGGGGTGCCCTGTACTTTACCTGCTCTCTAGCAGCCCTTCCATGGCAAAAGTTTCAGCAAATAAACTATTACCTCCTGTGGGACTAGCCAGAGAGCTAAGAGGGAAGACGTGCTCATTCTGCACATGTTTGTTCAGACACTCAGAATGAAGCAGCTTGGATGGAGGTTTAAAGAGAATGGAAACCTAGGTGTTTTAATTCAAGAACTCTAAAAATTAAGAATGACAAGGAATTCAGTTCAGGTGTGGCATCTGCAGTCCTCACATGACCAGAGGTCATTGCCCGGGGACCTAATCTAACAGACATTCTTAATTAACTCTCTTAATCTCCTTAAGAACTTTGTCAGGTCATGATCCACAAACCAGTGATACAGAGCTGATTTGGGAACTTAATCTCCACCGAGGGACTCCAGAAAAAAACCTAAGAAGGATGACTTTAAATAATTTTGTTTTTGTTTTTTATTTTTATTTTGTTTTATTTTTTTTTTCTTTAATGAGAAGTAGGGAATGGTGGGCCTGTGTCAAGAGCATAATTCTCTCTATAAATGCCTTTAAAATAAGAGTTGCCAAGAGGATGTTCTGACTTAACCAATGTACTGGCTCAACCCTTGAACAGCATCATTCCCAGTGCTTCCTGCTGAGATGGGTCCTGATGTATTTCAGGAGAAGCAGGGGGCAAATTTGACAAGCCAAGGAAAGGGCAGCTGTTAGTCACTGTTTAGCAGGGTCCACTCATGCTCTCAAGAACTCCAGTGCCACATCGGCACTGATGTGTGGTGAGAAGGCAGCGGCAGCAGCCTGACTGAGGAACTGTCCCAGGAGAAAGGAGACTAACAGGACTTGACAAGCAGTAGGACGCTGTGACCATGGGTTCATCCCTGGGTCACAAAATCAGTTGCTGTGAAAATAAGGACCTTCCTTACTGGGACAACTGGTGAAATCTGAATAGAGGTCATTTATTTCTCAGTAGTTTTGGTCATTGTTAAAATCCCTGATCATAATTATACTGTAGTAATGTCAGAAATGCTTTTGCCTCTAGTTTTTAAGTGTAAAGGGTATGTTTGTTTGTTTTTAGCTTCACATGGTTCAGAAAAAAAATAGTGCTGGGCCTGATATTTAGCTTAATGGTTCTGGCACTTGTCTTGCAAGTACAAGGGCCCGGGTTTGATCCCCAGTAACCACATACAATACTGGGCATGGAGACTCACACCCAGCAGCAATCAGAACCAACATACTACAGTGCCAGGCATGGTGGCTCACGCCTGTAATCCCAGCACTTGGGAGGCAGAGGCAGGAGGATTGCTGTGGTGTGAGTTTGAGGCTGAGCTGAACTACAAAGGAAGACCCTGTCTAAAAAAAATAAAATAAAAATAATGCTGTCACACGGGCACAGAGAAATGTGGCACAAGTTCACTATTGGTAAATCTGCAAAAGGTGCAGAAGTTCATTGTGCTTTTCTTGTAACTTTTCTGAAATAATAATTTTAAATTTTTTAAAAAATGACAGCAACCAACACTATTCAAAACTTGTTGTTGAAGGTGATTTCTAGGTCAGGGGACAGGGATCCTTGCTCTGGACAAGGAACTGTGCAGCTAACTTTAGGGTAGCTTTGGGTCTCTCTGCCCTTTCCCATCATGGACTCTTAACCTCAGTGAGGAACGTAGTCTTAAGAGCCTGAAGTCAGAGTCCACCAGTCTCTGTGTTCAGCGGGGTACTGCAGTGTCTCTGTTGAGCCTGTTTCCAATCAGAAAACCAGGAGTGGAGTCACTTACCTCTCAGGCCTGCTGTTAAGATTTGAGGTGATATTTGGAAAGCACTCGGTTGAGTGCCATGTGATATATAACCCCCTCCCTGATTAAATAGAGGGGGTATATTTGTGTCTCCATAGAAAGACTGTGGCGTGTTGTCTCAAGAATCTTTTCCTTAAGGACAGAGAGCAGCAGTCTCACCAGAAGCATGGCCTGAAACCCAGCCTCTGCCGCATTTGAAACCCCTCTAGTCATAAGCCCCAGAGGAACACCTCCACACTTAG
The DNA here is from genome assembly GCA_004026965.1 of Petromus typicus. NCBI lineage: Eukaryota > Metazoa > Chordata > Mammalia > Rodentia > Petromuridae > Petromus > Petromus typicus. The sequence goes on along the minus strand of PVIR01007584.1, from coordinate 19,842 downwards.
TGGCCCTGAGAGGGAGGTGTCTGGACCTGATTAGCAGGCATAATCACTGCAGACAAAACCATCAGAAGCTCTTTTCAAAGTGTTTTGAAAATCCTTTCTTCCACAGCTGCCACACAGCACGAGAGGAGAAGTCAGGAGACAGGCTCAAGGGTTTGAAAAGATTGAATTAATTCTGGACTTTAACCTTGAGGCAGATGACCTCACAAGACATGAGAGGTAAAAATAGAAGGAAAAATTGTCTGGTACCACAAGTGAATGGCAGTGAAGCTGAAATAGAAGCCAGATGTCTTAGATTAGTATACTGACTCTATCACTTAGACCTAATGGTTTTCAAACAAGCCACTCTGAGCCTCTTGCTTTATTTTTGAAATGAGAAAGCTAATGTTTCTCACAGTTGGTGGATCAGTCAAATAGGATAAAACATGGAGAGGTTTTGGGGAAACTGTAGATGGTGAGGCCCCATACCACGAAGCCTGACTGCCACTCAAACTGTAACTGTCACCCAGCATAACTAGAAATGTAGTTCTCAGACCTTACCCAGACCTGCAATCAGAATCTGCACTTAACCATCCTCAAACATACATGCAAATTTGAGAGGCTCTGAGTAAGACACACCTCTCAATTGAGGCTTAATTGGTACCTTTCAAAATGCCTACACAGCTTATTTAAGACCAGGCCTGAGAATGACCTGGAAGTTGCTGGCCCTGTGGAAGCCTCACAGTTATTTAGTGATTAGCTTATTCAAGCTGTGAAGTATGTCTTGCAAGGGGCCGGCCACTAGCATCTCTAATGGATATTAGCACACACAAGCCCTGAGGCCCAGCACAGGAAGTCTGAAAGAAACTATCTGTGCCATCCGTGTGTCATCACTGTGGGTGAATGGAAGTTAGCTGTGAGTTTCAGGATATCTGCTACTCCTAAATTTTGCCAATGGCCTGGAGACAGTTATCTCCGTTGGAGACCAAGGTCTATAACAAGACATTGCTAGTGTTGATGGAGAAGGTATGTATGAGATTAACTCAGCTGCAAGGAGGAGTTAGGAGAATCTCTCTAGTTTCCTTTTGCTGCCAGAATTGAATGTATTATTACTACTTTCTACCTTGGGGCATCCTCTAGTGAGAAAATGCTTTGCATCTTCCCCACTTTGGGCCAAGGCTTGCTTGGCTAAGTTAGAGCCCTCCAAGGACTGAGGAGCCCTAATCCATGCCCTGGCACTAAGTTCACAGCCTGGGCCCAGTGAGGAAGATGCCTACTGAATGAACTTGATGACACCTCCCACCTTAATGCTTTATAGATAACCAGAAGCTCCATTACAGGATAACTCTCCATTAGTAACTTCTAGGCCCAGAACCCAAAACCTGTGAGCTATTCAGGGCCTAGAAAAATATTTCTGGACCTCAAAATCAAACTAAAATGATTGGTTTCATAATACTAAAAGGAAACTGCAAGGTAAATATGAAGATGTGTAATTAGCTGGCAGTAAAATATGTCGACTAATCAAGTATGACTTGACCCTGAGAATTACAAATAAATTACATTAAATGGTGAGACATGGTCATATTACTATAATGTCACATGTGACATAAGAGAGCCCCAAAAGTTAGTACCTATAACCTACAAAGACTTAAAATAGCTCTGGTCCCCTCCTTGCTGAAGAATCTGGCAGAGACAGATGAGATAGTTACTCCCTGTCTGAAAAAAACCAAAGAGGCTCAGAAGTAAAACCCTAAGAAGGCAGGCAGATCAGGAAGCCAAGGGTTTTTTTTAATTACAGGGTTTTCATCTTGTCCTTCGGTTATGTTCCTAGTATAATTTTGTATAGTCTTTTATAAGAAGACAATTTTCTGTTTCTTGTCTTACTAGTCTAGTATTGATTAGTGATAGTCCTGTACTTATCTATTTATTTCTTTAATCACAGGCTGTGGAGGTTTGGGGTGGGCTGAATGTAAAGGAAAAGTGGGAATTAAATGTTCATCAGCTTCCTCATTTCCCTATCTTCTCTAGTATGTTTTTTTTTTCCTAAATTTCTAGTTAAATTTACAGAACTAAGTGAGAAACCTAGTCCCTTTGCTCTAGGACACCAAATTTAATAAATGTTCCCAAAGACAATAATTAAAGATATCAAAACCAGATAGCTTTTAGAGCATAAGAAGGCCCACAAAATTAAGTAGTTTTAAACAACCATTATTTATTTGGCTCACAATCGTACAGGTCAGCACTCTAGGCTAGACTCAATTGGGTGAGCCTCTGATTTCACTGGGCTGTCCCTGCCTTTGTGTTCAGCTGCCACATACATACAGCAGAGGGATGACTGCTTTGGGACAACTTCATTTGGGACCACTATCTCTGTTCTACATGGTCCCGAATGCTCCAAGAGATTAGCTCAGGCTTGTTCACTTATAGCAGAGCAGCCACCCAAGAGTATGATCATGATATGTATACAATTATATCATGTGTGTACCTATTTCACAATAAAATTAATTTTTAAAAAAAGCAAAGCTTCCCAAACCTCCTGAGGTCCAAGCTGGCATACACTCCCTCCTCTCCCTTCCACTGTATTGCTTTGGTGAGAGCAAATCACAGGTCAGTCCATATTCAAGGGATAGAAATGAGTTTACCTCTTGATGAGAAGATCTCTGAAGTCACATTGCAAGGACCCTAAACTATACCACACAGGGAGAAACTTCAGCCAGTTTTACAACTTACTAGAGCCCTATGTGAATTAAGAATTATAGCCTTCAATGAAATGATCTATGTTTAAACTCCAAGGCAACAGAAGAGAAGATGGTGATCAGAGGATTTATGTATTTAAATGTCATCAGACTGAAAGGGAAAAATGAGATTGAAAACCTGGCCACCCCACTAGAGTTTGCAGAATTGGTTTTGATGGGAAAATGAATAACCACTTCAGGAAAGGTGGGGTCAGTATATGTGTGTAGATTTTATGTGATTTTTATCAGATATCCATGCCTCATAGATATGCAGAGACAGAGCAAAAGATAAAAGGTAACCTTGCCAAAGACATAACAGAAAGTAGCATCTTTCTGCAGCCACTGTCTCTGAAGACAGAGCACAAGCAAAAGGCAACATGTCCACATGGCTACATGGCTAAGGAGTGGTGAACAGGGGAGGCACCTCCAGGCACCGCGAAGAGCAGCAGGCACCCTAGATGATGATAGAGGCACATGCCTGTAATCCTAGCACTCAGTCCTGAGCAGCACAGGACTCATTCAGGTTGACTCTTCTCTGGTCCAGACTTTGTCACAAACCAGCCCCATGACACCACTCAATTTGAGTTTGCTCTCTGGGTTTCGGGTTATCTTCTCTACCGAACAAGAGAGTGTTTGATCATCTCTACGATTCCTTCCAATACTCAGATTTGATTATGGGGTAGACTACCCCAGTACATATCCCAGAAATATACTATCCCAGTACTATCCCAGAAATATACAGGGGAAAAGGATGTTCTAAAAACTTTAGTTCTGGGATCTGAGTTTTCTCTTCCGAGTATTTTTGTTGATCTTTTTTTTTTTAAGCTACCTAATTAAAAACAAGTTCAGTGGTAATATTTTAAAAAATCTTTATTGGTACATTATGAATACACATCATCATATTCAACATTGAGAGTTTGTACCAGAATATGACATGACTTGATTCTCATTTTTCCCCTTTCCCCCCGCCCTACAACCCCCCACACCCTACATACATAATCTTTGTTTCCTTTTTTCTTCATTACTATCACATTCTTTCTCCCCCATTATTTACCCCTACACCTTCTTTCCTTTTAAATATTTTCTGTTTCACAATATCAATTATATACACAACAACTCATTTGATCTTCATTGAGGCACAGGAGTGTAAGTAGGTTGGGGTCTGGGAGCTCTCCAGGGTGCTGAAGACTTTTCCAGCTCTTCCAAAGCAACACAAGGTGCTGTTGGATTTCAGAGATTTAGGACCACGGTCCCACTGACATTCTTCCTACTTCACCCCATAGCACAACTAGGTCTTGAACAAGTTATCATTTTACTTTATCTTTACAGAGACTTTTCAACTCTGACACTCTTAGAAAACTCCCTGTTCACAGATGAACAGCATCACCAAGATTTCAGCTGGTACCAAAGAGAGACCCACTAACTGAACGATGTGCCAATGTTTTACTGTTATGCATTTTAATTTACTCATCCTAATTTTGGTATTTATCTACTTGTTACAAATGTAAGAATACATTTACTGTCCCTATCTCCATGCCTTTTTTAAATTCAAATCTTTATTAGTACATTATGAATACACATCATCATCTCACTCAACATTGAGAGTTTGTACCAGAACATGACATGACTTGATTCTCATTTTCCCCCTTTCCCCACCCACTCTGCAGCCCCCATCCCATATACATAAGCTTTGTTTCCTTTTTTATTACTATCACATTCTTTTTCTCCTTGTTATTTACATGCCTTTTTTTTTTAAAGATAATGTACATTGCAGCATTATTTGTAACAATGAAAAGTGAGACAAACCAAAATGTCCATAAAAGAAGGAAAGGCTTAATTTTTAAAAAGCTGTTCAAGGGAGTACTATGTAGCAGTTTATAGGAGCAAAGCTTTTTAATATTAATGTGAAACATTTCCCAAAAGATATGGATAAATTTAAAATACTTAGAAATAACACAAAAATAAAGAGCAGTGGTTTTTCTACCCACAGAATTGTTGGAGAAAATAGAAATAGCTCTTTTCTGAATTATTTGAATTTTTAACATTAAAAATATAGTCACTTGTGGAATTACAAAATTTTAATATTGACTGGTCAAGGTGGCAAATGCCTATAATCCTAGCACTCAAGAGCAGAGGCAGGAGGATAGCCTTGAGTTTGAGGCTAGCATGGAGTACATGGTGAGTTCAGGGCCAGCCTGAACTACAAAGTGAGAGCCTATCTCAAAAAAAAAAAGAAAAAAAGACAAAAAAATGTAATAGGATTTTGTAAAAAGTGAAATTGTAATTTGTGTCCATATCTGAATATAAGCAAATAAACAAAAATAGGGAGAAAAATTCTTTCTTTCCCAGGTTAATAATTCAGCATTATGTGTGGAGGTGTATTACTCTTTCTGACCTACTGGTTGTAATGAAATATAACACAACAAAGAAGTGAAGAAATAAAAACCCATGTATTCCACCGTACACAAGAACTACCCAGAAACCTGTACACTTTAGATTTTAATTACACTGTCATTTCAGTTTCATCCTCAGAGCTAATTCTGAAAAGTGACAGATTTTTCATATACTCTGCAATTTAATTGCAATTAACTCCTTACAGTTTAATTACAGGAAAGTGCTATCTTTTTCAGAGTCTGGGCAGCCAGAAAGCTTCACATAATCAGGAGCTTTCCTCTATAGTCTGCCTTTTGAAAGTGAGTAGATAAGACTGAAACCAGGGCATCATTCCAAAAATACCTTTCAATCTGTGTCACAGGGTCAGTGCAGATGAAGCTTAATTTCTTATACTTTCAACAACTATCGTGTTGTGTGCTGATAATTGATGTTTATGATGACAGCAATGAGATACTGAGAGTTCCTAATATGACTTTTTAAGTTTCAAATAAAGATAAAGTTATGGGTGATGAGTGATGTTGCATTCTCTGTTTTTGAAAATTATAATCCACAGGCCTTTTATCTAGTGCCTCTGAGGTACCCAGGAATATCAGTAACTCAGAATTAAATGATGTGGGAAGACAAACCTGTGCAGAGTGCACCACAGAGCATGTGGACTACCACATTTCAAGAGCTCTCAGCAGTCCAATGGCTCCTGTACTGAATGGATCAATTACAGAATATTCTGTTAGGAAACGTGGGCTGGTGGAAGCTGAATAGTGCTCAGAGGTTAAAGAAGTGCTAGTCCACTCTTTCTCATCTTCCCTTTGGTCTCCTTTTAAGTCATAATCTCCTGTTTAGAGGAAGCAGCAAACTGCAACCTGCAGTGTGTACCCTGTTCTGCCTAATCCTGCCTAGCTCTGGAGACACCTCAGTCTCCACGCACAATCTGGAGTGATGCTTGACATTCCACAGTGAGCCCTTTCCTCCACTGTCCCACTCTGGAGAGTCTAGCACTTCCCAGAGTGCTAATTACCATTAGCATGTTCACAGAAAGAACTATTCAAGGAGCCAGGGCTTAGACCTTCTAGTCCACATCATTGTCCTGCCTTTCTCAAGAAAGCTGGCTTCTAAGCACCCAGTGACAGGTTCTCCTTGTTTCTTCCACCTGTCCTCAAATGGCCACCTTCACTACTCAGAATACTTTACCCCCTTCTCACAGAGCAGGAATTGCTTCCCTCAGTTCCAGCAGCCTGAAAAGTCACAGCCAGCACATTATCTAGAAATGCTGAATCCCAGCCCTCAAGGGTACTGCAGCCAAAGGCTTCCTAAAAATTAACTAGCTATTTTTAATATCATTTCTCTCAAAAAATAGTGTTCATAACTTCTTCTCATACTGGTTTTCAAAACTACTGCCTGTGTTGCTCAGATCTCCCCAAGTTAATGACAGCATGCTAATGTATTCAAGTCAAGAATGACTTAGAGCCTTCCTTTTCTACAAGAATATTTAACTTTGCCTGAGTTAATTCTTCAGCTTGTTTACTGGTTCACTAATTACTGTATCAGTAACATCTAGTCCATGCTTTCAGGGGTTTTCTTTTTACTTCAGCAAATGTATATCTGTAAATATTTCTAGTTGAAATTCAATTTAATCTAATTCAGTTAATTAATTCTTGCCTTGTTATCTGTGTTTGTTTTATAATTTCTTTCTGTGCTTTTCAAGTGGAAAATATTACTTCATTTATTATTGAGTATTCTACATTTATTTATATTGAAATCTTATAGTCTCATAAAATGCATTTCGTCTAGAGCAGTGCTGTCACTTTATAAAATGACAGATATTATGTCTTCACCTCTTATGAAAGCCATGAGTCCATGAGGCTATTGAGCACTTGTACTTCACTTGAATTTCATTAATTTTTTTAATCTACATTTAAGTAATCCACATAGCCAGTGCCTACCACACAGGTTAACACAGATCTAGAATAAAATTTTAAATATTTGCTGATTTCTGCTTTTGGCATTAGGCTTCCTTATGCATTTTTAAGTTTTGCAGGCTCATTTTGGTTAAGAAGTTGTGTGTGTATGTTCTTCTCTATTTGTAGTTTGCTGTGTCCTCCACTGGGAAAGGGGGCTAGAACCTAAACTTAAAGTCATATGTTGAAGCTTCTCCTTCAGAGATATTGTGGATACTGGAGAACCCAAGGTGGCTTGGTTGGATTCCCAGTGAGACTGGGTCTCCATTGGTTTCCCCCCCTAGACTTTCTGCTTTCTAGAAGCAAAAAACTCAAACAGTAGCCAGTAATGACACATTCTTATCTCTGGTTTCAGAAGTATAAGAGCCCTGCCTGAGTACTAGAATTCAAGCAGTCAGTGTGATTCCCCCCCGACTCCTGTGCATGATGTTAACCCCCTTTCTCTCGGTACTATCACTGGATGCCATTGCTTCAACAGCAGCCATGCTGCTGACCTCTGACTTCAACCTCTCTCTTTCTTTATCTTCCTGGCCCATGTTTATCTTTATCTTGTCTGAATCCAGCTGAGTCTTTGCAGTTTTCTCTTTATATGTACCCACCATTGTGTTTGGAGTGAGAATAAAACTACATCAAGACATGAATTTACAGAGCTATCTTGACCAATGGTGTCCCTCCAATAACATTTCCAATCATAACATCCAAATAAAAACTTTTTTCACTCCTATGTCATCATTCCTCAAGTGTTTATTTATACATATGAAAGGATGGAGTAGCTTGTTGTTAAACATTTATTGAGTGAACAAGTGAACTATCAAATCTGAAAAAAACACTCCAGAGTAAACCTGTATATGTTTTTAATAAACCCTCTCTATAGTATCCTACTGGGATTACATAAAGTTATAAAACTCTTTCTTACTGAGCAATAGGGAGATAGAGAAATCATATAATTCATTACCCAAAAGCAAATAATTTTCAGAATAAAACAGGCTATTCTCAGTCATTATCCAAGAACAACAGCTTTAAATTGAAACTGTCCCAAACAAATCAGAATAAATGCTCATTTATCCCATCTCCAGTGTGGTGTTCAGCTACTTGACATTCCCACATACAGCAGTGTCTTTCTCTTTTTTCATATCTCTGTTGCTATTTCAGATGCTGAACCATAGTAATCATTTTCTATCTCTTCTTTCTAGCTGTGTCTGACCTATGTTTTTATCTTCTCCAAAAAGAATTAGTCTTTTTCTAAAAAGTCAGTCTTGAGGATGTCCTCATAAGCAAAATAAACAGGTCACAGATATGTAAATATCATATCTTTTCTCTGGTATGAGAAAATGAAATTTTAAATGAGTTGTAGTATGTAGAGTTGATATTGTGAAGTAGAAAATGTTTAAAAGGAAAGAATGTACAGGTAAATAACAAGGGGAAAATGAATGTGGTAATAATAAAGAAAAAACAAAGATTGTGTATATAGGGGGTGGGGGGAGTCAGAACAGAGGGAAAAGGGAAAAAATGATAATCAAGTCATGTCATATTCTGATAAAAACTCTTAATGTTAAATGTGATTATGATGTGTATTCATAATGTACCAATAAAGATATATTTGTTTTAAAAGTCAGTGTTCCCAAGTAGGGAACTCAGAAATTAATCTTCTCTTGTTCTCCTGATACCACCCCCAAGTCAGAAATCTGTTCTGTATAACACTGTTTTAAAAAAAAAAAAAAAAACGCATGATTTTTCCTGGTGCATACCATCTTGGACATCACCCATATCTCTAAGTTCCCCTTTAAGAAGCACATTATCATTGGAAGAAATCAGGCAGCCAAGGCTCTTATAACCCTTAGTTGGCCCATTTCACTAGCCATTTAGCAGCACACTGGCTGTTATCCCTCATGACCATTTGCCTCTAATTCTAGAAGTTGTATTTACTCTCTAGTGCTGCAAAGGAGTATACCTGCTGTTCCAGTTATTGACTCTCTGTATCAATTACAGTTCACTAGAGGAAGAGAATCTTTCTCTCTCTCCCCCCCTCTCTCTCTGTCTCTCCATCTCTCTCCCTCTCGCTCTCTCTCTTCCCCCCTCCCTCCCTTTCTATATATGCGTGTATACATACATTCATATACAGAAAGGGAGAAAGAGAGAGTTTTATGAAGTTGGTATATAAAGGCTGCCTGTGGAGTCAAGGGTAGAAGCATGCAAAAGGGCATCTGCACACCAGAGGATCCAGGAGAAAGTTGAAGGCCTGGAGCTCACTGTAGAATCCAGGGTGAGTCCTTATCAGAAAGCCAAGTGGGTTGCATTGGAAAGCTGAAGGAAATAGAGACAAACATCCAAAGGTAATTGTAAAGACCAGAACTTCTCAAAGAGGCAAAAATGAAGATCTTTTCCTCTGCTCTGTTCAGACTATAGTTCTTTGGTGCTGCTAGCATCTAGAGTGGGTCTTCCCTCTTTAATTCATGGCTTACAAGTCAATCATCCAGACACTCCACTAATCTGATCGGCATTTCTTAATCCACTCAAGTTGACACAACAACTCTTATAACTGCTGTGTAACAAACTATTCTAAAATTTGGCAGCTTAAACAGCAACCCATTACTCTATCTCATGGTTTAATAGGGCAGGGCAAGGAGGGGCAGCACTCAGAGGCTGCTCCTAATGCATTACCTGAGAACACCTGACAGTGTTCAGCTGGCAGATGGTCTTCTCTGGCTGGAGGTTCCAGGGACTTCACTCATATACCTGGTGGTGGGAAGACAGCTCACAGAGAACTACCTGGTAACTCAGTCACCTGTTGCATCCTCCATTGTATATTGGACTCAGGGTAGTGGGTTCTCTTACATTACAAATCAGGGCTCCAGAGAAACTCCTAAGACAGCCAAGCAGAAGCTGTAGAACATCTTATGACCCAGGCTTGCAAGTCACTTTTCCTGCATCCTTTTCATCCAGAAAGTCATTAAGGCCAGCACAGATTTGAGAGGGAAGGGAATTAAACACCACCTTCCAGTGGAAAAGAAAGCAAAGAATTTGCAGTCATTTCTAATGTATCATGCCTTGTTTTTTTTTGTTTGTTTTTGTTTTTATTTTTGTTTTGTTTTGTTTGGGGGTTTTTTTGTTGTTGTTGTTGTTAACAAAAGTGAAAAGTACTCCCAAATGTAATCCACTTTTCCACCTGTATCGGCCTCAGGATACAGGAGAATTGAAGCAGACAAAGCAAGAGTGAAATCTTTAGGACATTGGCCACTAAATGTCCCTGAGCTTGCTTATATATCAAGTGAACACTCAGGTAGATCTTGTCACTAAATCCTAGAGTCTCCAGAATTTAAAAACCTTTTCATATCAGAATAATAAGAGGCAGATGAATATGAATAGGATTAGACTGATTTTTTTGTAGTCTCTGCTTGATCTTGTGCTTTTCTTGGATGGACATCTAGTTACTACCCACATATGGGTATTCTGTTTCTCCTTCCAACCGTTGAATACTGTGTTCTTCTTTCCTGTGTGACAGGCAGGAGGCGTATTTCAATGCCCGTTCAAGGCATGCATGAGGCCCAGTTTCCATCCCAGCACTGAAAAAGAAAAAACAACAACTGCATGAGTAACAAGCAGGGAATTGTATGTGGCTGTCAAGAAGGTTAATGGTTTATTAATAACTAGCCTTCCCTAGACAGTTTTATGTAGTGAAGTTCAAGAGTTCATGAAGGGGATCACTGATAAAGACAGTTTAAAGTTCTCCCAAAACCTCATCCATAAAAGCATTTTAAAAATTAACTAAGGCCAAGGATTAAGCTCAGTGGTTCCAGCATCTGCCGAGTAAGCTCAAGGTCCTAAATTCAATCCCCAGTGCCATATACCACAGTGCTGGGCATGGTGACACATTCTTGTAATCCTAGCACTCAAGAGGCAGAGGCAGGAAGATTGCTGAGAGTTCAAGGCTAGCCTGGGATACATAGTGAGTTCAGGGCCAGTCTGAACTACAAAGCAAAATCCTATCTCAAAAAAGAAAAGAAAATAACCAAAGCTGGCTGTATCTATGGGTATGAGTGACCTCAGTCAGTGATTCTATTAACCCAGTAAGAATTGTTTAAACAAAGCACTGTAAAATACAAGTAGATATTACTATATCATATGTGAATTTACTCCCTGAACAAGCCATTGATAAATGTGATCTTATAAAGTCCCAGCTCCTGTAAATTGTCATGAAAGTTAACAGAGTTACTTTTAGCCAATTTATTATGTTTCCAGAATATTTTCCTCTGTATGTGATTGGTAGTTATCTTTGGGAGGAGCTCCATAAAATTATGTAACATTGATGGTAGATGATTACAAAATGAATGCTGAAGAAACAACTTCCCAGTCTAAGATATACTCATCAACCAAAAGAAGTAGATACTTCCTTTTGGTAGTTTCTTTGTAAATTTTGCCCTTGGGATAAATGAAACTCAAAGAATTTTACTTAGGTTTTCTCTCAGGTCTGTAAGCCAAACATTTTCTAATATACTAATCAATCATTTGTTAACTTTCTGCAACAAACCTAATCACTTAGGTTCAATAGCAAACAAATTCGGGACTGCTGAATAGAGACATTTGCTGCTGTAGCATGAAGTCAAAGGGATACTTAATATCCCCATCATCATCTCATGCACACTAGGGGCCTTAAGGTGGATTCAGGATGGTGGACCCAGAGATTCCAAAACAGGAGCAATTTGAGTCACATTTTAATCAAGCCCCATGAGAAAAAAAATTATGTGAAATACTTAATAGAAAATAGCAGTTGTGTTTTGTCCCATGTATACTTACTTCATGCCTGAACAACTGGACAAATTAGTATCTATGCCACAGATATGCACACAGAGCAGTCTCCGACTGGGCCTGCTACCCCAGATTCATCTTCTCTAGCTCTTCTAAAATTGGGCCTACCAGATGAGCAACGTTGACACATTTACAAAAAATATCAGTATATCCACAGGGCCAAGAAGTGAGAGAAACATACCCTTCAACTTCGCCCATACCCAAAAATCATTTTTACCCACAACAAAGAAAGCAAACTCTACTTTATGCAGCCTGTTTATTTCAAATAAAGTAAACTAATGCCATTTGAAATTCATGTATCATCTAAGATGGATAAATAAAACTCCTTGTGGAGAGAACGCTTGCCAAAATGTAATCAGCTCTCTATAACCACAGGTTTCTCATCGTGGCTTAACCAACCTTAGATTCTAAATATTTAGAAAAAAATTTGTGTATTGAACATGAACACACTTTTTTTTCCTTATCACTAATAGCTAAACAATAGAAGAGAGCTATTTACATAATAGTTGTGAACAGATATAAATAATCCAGGAATGGTTTAAAGTATCAGAGGAATATGTATATATCTAAGTGCAGTTATACCTTAGTACACAAACTCAATTCCTTCTACAATTCTAGAAAAGAAGGCTATGTTTGTGTTCATGCAGGAAAGATGGCTGGCAGTTATGGTCATCATCCAATAAAGAGTTCTCAAACTAAAAAAATTTTCCAATTTTTTCAAATTTGGCTTGCAAACTGAAGTATTTGCAAACAGAAATGTTTATGAAGCAAAGTACTGCTGTACTGTGCCGCTTTACATAAAGGACTTGAACATCTGTAGGTGTTGGTATGAGGGAGATGGTCCCACAACCATCTCCACAACACTGAAGACTGACTTCCACTGGTGGTGTGTGCATTGCTGGTGATGTGTACAGGAAACATACTTGATCTGTGTGGTCGTGGCCATGATTTCATTAGACAAAGTGAGCATTGAAGCACATCTCCTCTGCCTGTGTGATTTAACCCTGGAGAGGAGGCATTGAGCATATTTTCACACGTAGTGCCTGATACTTCAGCAGGATGTTAAATGCCTATGTACACTCACTACTAAGAGTCTCAGGGAGAACCCTAAGAGCATTTTTCCATACAAATGCAAACTCTGAGATTCATCTCACTCCAGAAAGAATGGCTGCCATCAAGAAACCAGCCAACAACAAATGCTGATAAGGCTGTGGGAACAAAAGAATATTTCTCCGCTGTTAGTGGGAAGGTAGACTGGTACAACCGCTGTGGAGATAAGTGTGGAGAGTCCTCAAAAAATGAAGTTCTGAGGTCCCATTTGACCCTCCTATTTCCCTGCTGATTATATTCACAAAAGAATGAAAAGCATTGTATTATATCACAGTAATATATGCGCACCCATGTTTGTAGCAGCTCAGTTTGTGACAACTAAATCTTGGAATCAGCCCACATGCCCATCAGATGGGGACTGGAAAAGGAAGATATGGTTTTTTTATATATAAAATGGGGTTTTACTCAGCCATAAAAAATGGTAAGTTAGAGACATTTATAGCTAAATGGATATACTTTGAGGCCATACTCATAAGTGAAATAAAAAGAATGCAGATGTGTAAATACTATTTCATTTCTCTAGTGTGAGAAATTGAAGGTATAAATGAGGTCGAAAATATATGATAAGTATTATAAAATAGGAAGAAAATGTTCAAAGGAAAATGCTAACTGGGTGTGCCTAAGGAAAAGCAAAGAAGGGAAAGAGAAAAATTGGTGATAAAAAGGAAAAAATAGAAACAAAGCTTATATATACAGGAGGCGGGGGTTGAAGGGAGGGCAGAAGAATGAGAAAAATACAAATCAAAATATATTAAATTCAGGTACAAATTGCTGTTAAAGAATGTGATCATAATGTATTCCTCAAATGTACCAGTAAACTCAATTTATTAATAAAAATTTAAAAATAAATATTTACAGGTGAAATTGGGGTGTACTTCCCAATTATATGGTTAATGTTTATAGAGATATGATGAAGGCAAGGTCAGCCATGACTTAATGTTTCATGGCTTAGTGATGGGGTATAGGGTCCTCTGTTGTATTCTTAGTACTTTTACATATATTTTAAATTTCCCCATGATTATAAGCAAAATAAAAACTGATATAGACACTATTATTTCCTCTCTTTCACCTTGTAAAAACTCACTCAAGGCCAAAGGGTATACATTCAGCCTCATACCCATGGCTCTACAACTGTACCCGGGTTCTGAGGACACCACAGTGAGCTATGTGTGATGCTACAGGGTAGTCTCAATTGTGGACCAAGCACCCCAAAATAGACCTCAGTCAGGCACTGTGTGAACTGCTGGCAGAAGTTCACAGTTTCTATGTAGGTCACACTGCTTCCCTTGAGGCAGCGTCATGTCTTTGGGAAGGTAGGTTTTCAACACTTGTGAAAAATTAGTGTGAAACCAGAACTGAGAGTTGCAGTGTTGCATCTGATGCTGAGATTTAAGAAATTGTGCAGTGCCAATCAATGCACAAAGCAAATTAGAAAATAGTTGCAAAAATAAAATTTAAATTTTTCATCTTAATTTATATGTATTTTTCAAGTGGCTACTACATTGTTAGGACATAAATTTTCTTAAATTTCTTTTAACCTAACTAAGGGGCCTATAAATCTAGTATGTAGTACCACCTACAGTATAGAAGCTAAAACATAAAGCTTGTGCATATGTCCCCTAAGCTATCTCAACCTGATCTTAAAAGCAAGATATATACTCATTCACTCATCCAGTGTATGTTCATCACTTGCTGTTCCAGGCATGATGCTATGCCCTGTATAGAAGTGAGTGAGGCAGCTCAGATCCTGTCCTGACAAGGTTGCTCCTGGGGCAGAAAAACAGTAGACAGGATGAACGAGACACAAGCAGTATCCTAGGTTATGGGAAGAGTTAAGAAGGGACAGAGGTGGTCTAGGGGGACAGGAATCGGGATAGGGACATGTGTTATCTTTCTGTTGCTGAGCTGAAGTGCCTCATGTAATGAACTTATAAAATAGGAAAGATTGCTTTGTCTCACATTTCCGAGGCAGAAGTCCATGAGTGTTGGCTGCATGGCTTCTGCCCCATGTCAGTCCAGGGCAGCATGCAAGGAGCCTGTGGTTGAACAGAGCTGCTCACCTGTGGCCAACTGGAAAAAAGAGAAATGGGATGATTCAGGGCCCGACTAATCCCACTTTCTAAAGTTCCACCACTTCTCAGTAGTGCCGTCAGCCACCAAGACTCTAACACATGAGTTTGGGTGAGTTCAAGAGCCAAACCATACCAGACTGGGAAGAGATGAGTGTTGCACAAGACAACCATGAAGGGCCTCACTAAAATGACAGTCTGATGAAAATGGAGATATGAAAACTAAAAACAGACAAAAGGCAAGAGAACTACCAGCTACTTAGCTATCTCTTGATGAAAAAAAGAAATAAACCAATTCAAAAACAGAGCCTAAAAGTTAAGTTACACAACAAAGAGAAAATTAATGAAGTGTGGTCTACATAAGGTAATGAATGAAAAGCAAAGGATAAGTGGTATGTAACTTGTTCTCTATGTATTACCTCATTTCACTTTACTCAGTGAAACCTGAACTTAGATGGCATAATAACAGAGATAAACTCACCAGCTCAGTATGTACCTCAGTTACAATGGAAAATGAAGAAGGGCCTGTAGATTTTTGCAAATAAGTCATGTTACCAGAGGTCAAGATGCCAAATGACACTAGCCAGTGCTTAGATGTCTTAAATGGAGTCCTGTGCTGTATCAACTCTAGCTGCTCACACAGGAGCAACTAAGCACTATTTGCTTCTTCTGTATGGGATAGTTAAAGAAGATGGGAATACAGGGCTATGAGGCTTTCTGTAATTGAGGCAAGTATAACATACAAACACCAGTAATGAAAATATTAATAGCAATGAGGAGCATCAGTAAAAACAAGCAGTGGGCTGTTTTCCTTCTGGTACTCTTGAAGAATCTTGCAAGTAGAAATATCAGAAGGAAAAAAATGTTTAAATTAGAAGCACTTTTTTTTAAAAATGAGTTAGGTACAACCTTCACAGATCGCCCTGAGCTGAGGATTTTCTTTGATCCTTACCCATGAGAAAGCTATAAGATTTGTTGATTATAAACCCTTTGGATGTCTGGTCCATTTCAGCCTATTTGTTGTCTGGCTTCTGTATCCATGATGAAGCTGTCAAGCTCAGAGCTTCCACCATAGTTCAGAGACAGGGCTCCCAGCGAGACCTGGAGCTGTTTCTGTCTTGGCTTTTCCCTTCTGCCTTGGGCTTTCCCAGCTCTGACTCTCAGCAAGGTGCTTAGATTTCCTCCATATTATCTCTTCTCTCTCCCAAAAGACCTGAGGTCTAATCCTACTGTAAATCTTCTGCAGAGGCATTTGGCAGGGCAGGATCTGCGTAGTTTCTAGTCCTGTACATTCTAACTCCCCCAGGAGCTGGAAAACAATAGAAATCTATACTGTGTGTTTAGAATCAGGTCGAGAATGTGCTCTGCAAAACATTTCGTGTCACTCTTGAAGGCTGAATACTTTACCAGACTGGCTAAGGGAAGATTGTAGTCGTTTAACACATGGGATATAATATGGACAGGGGACTGTGAGGCAAGTTCAGCAAAGTACAGATTTCCAGACTGCTCCCCAAAAGCACTTGAGTGAGTCAAGAAACAGCTGTTTTATAAATATGTGTTCTTAAGATTTCTTTGAAGGTTGCACTACTGAGCTCCCTGAACAGCTGTCGTTTGAGCCTTACTGGGCCATGAGTCTTTGCCCAATCCTCATTAGGCTGAACACCAGGGTTTGGGTTGATCTCAGGTTTTTGTTTGATCCTACCACAGTTACCTTCTGTTTGTTCTATGCTTTGACACAGATTGCCATCAGAGGGAAAACGACATAACTAGAATTTGGAACTCAGCCATCTAAAAGTGTCAGTCAGGAGCGACCCAATCCCAAACGCCCGCAGTTAGTGGTGAGCTTGTGTGGCTTTGTTTTAGCCTGCCTCCTACGGAACCCTGGGAGGGGCTTTCAGCAAGTTTTTTGTAAGGATCTGGAAAGCACTAAGGTACTCTCCTTTTCTCAGATCTGTGCCCTAGTCACAATCTTTTGCTGTGGAATTCTGTGCTTACAATCAGTTTGATGAATCAGAGCTTTGTGGAGAGCTCTCAGCTTAGAATCAGTGGCACCTGTCTTCCAGTTCTTGTTTCTCACTTAAAACAAGTCAAATAATTTGGCTAAATCCAACATTCTTAAGGTCTGAGTTTTTCCTTCCTATCAAAGTAGTGTGAGAGTATGCTTTAATTTCTGCAGAGAGAAATAATAGATGAGATCTTATGTTAATGAAGCCTTGAAAAAATATTGTATACGATAAGCAAAGTGTTTTTTTAAGAACAAGAGGGAATAGAACCTTGCATAATTTAAGCTTGTAGGCAAGTTGCTTTTCCTGAGACACAAAGGCCACTCAATTTGCCTGTAGGTATCTTTTATGCCGTGTTAACTGTTATTGGCAGATTTTACAGCTGTCCATCTGTCATTCATCAAAGGATCTAACCTTCAGCTTTCTTCAACAGTGAGACCATAGATTAAGGCATTCATTACTTCTTTTGGATCCTCCCTTTCAGTTGAACACTTTCTTCCCTAAATGTCTATGTCACTCCTCAAAGACAGAAACCTTCTTCCTTGTATCTATCCCCCGGCTTAACACAGGGCCTGGCACATAGGAAGCCTCTGATAAATATTGGCTTGTAAATGAACAAGGTTGGATCCCATCCAGCCTTAAGTGCATATACTTTAGGCCCAAGATTAGCATAACACATATTACCAAATTGGAATGTATCTTGGGGATTTATCTTGCCAACTTCCTGCCTTTAGCCAGAGCCAGCCTTCAAGCACGTAACAAATTAGGATCCTTTATGTTTAGTTCCTTTCTGAGAAGGATATTGAGTGGTATCACTTGCTAGCCCATCAAGCCTGAGCATCTATTGTGTAGTTTAAGACCATTTTTTCTTCTCCACTTAAATGGAATGAGAGCAGAGCCTGCTCACATCTCAGTAATAGGAGATTTTTATGTAACTGAAGACTTCTTACATCAGTGTTCTGGTATAGTTCAGACTGAAAGCAAGGACCATCAGCTCATTTAATGCACCAAAAAGTTCAGAGATTGTCAACTTGAATTTTAGAATTTCTTGCAGCAGCAGCTGGTAGCATGGAAATCAGATTCTGTACAGTATGAAGATAAGCTACAGATTGGAATGCTGCCATCCTTTGCCAAAGATAGACCAGACTAGTATGCAGAAGGTCTTGATTTGCCATGTTTGAATATTAACTTCCCACTGTCTGGAGTGTTTGTTTCTCTGTTCCTTATTTGATATGCTTTGAATGAATTTAATTTACTAGAAGTGCCTTTTTGTTTAATAAGCATTTGTACTTGTCCTCTTTATAAAAATATGGGGCATCTTCAGGCAAATGAAAAGCAACAGTATTAAGCAGAAGAAAGACAAGTTTCATTGTCCGGTGAGAACATTTCTTATGGCTGTTTAGCACTGACAGCAGCATGATTCTAAAACACTCTGAACATTTAATAAGAATGTGATAATAAAGCAAAGCCACTGATCTGTGTTTTATGTTGTTTTATATTCTGAAAAAAATGAATTAAAGGTTGAAAAGTTAAACTGCAAGACCATAAGAACATATGGTTTTGTGCCCCAGAGCTATCACCCATGATGATTCATCTCAGGATGTTTTCTCTATTTCCTTCGAATACAGTTATTTCCAGGCAATTTGATTTAAATACTGGAGTAAGTATTAATTCTAGAGGTAAGAGATTTGCTTCCTGTGACCATTTGCTTGTCTGCAGAAAGATAGAATCAATCTACTTCCCAAGTAGCAATATTGAGGTGTATTTTTATCAGTTTGCTTAATCATTTTTTAAAACTACTATCACTATTGATGGAAACTAATTAAAACTTAATGCTTATCAGTTTTTATTAAATGGCTTCTTCTGAGGCAGAGATGTTCAGGAAATGGTAGCCCAGCCCATTTCATTTAGCAGTGTTGGCACATTCACAAGTGCGTGTTTCTGAGATTTTAAGTGTCTGGGTGTCTGAATTCTTTCCTGAAGAATTTTTACTTTTTTTTTAAGGTAAAGTTTTACTCTGTCATTGAAACTGGTCCTGACTCCCTGTGAAAGTCACTATGGAGCCCAGGTAGTCTCAAACCCCTGGTGATCTTCCTGCTTCCAGCTCCCAAGTACAGTCTTTGGCTGCCACGCCCAACCTTTCCTTAGGAATTTTTAAATAAAGAAATGAACATGTTTGCCATTTCAATTTAATGAGAACAGAACTACCCTACTAATATACATTCTTTATCAAATTTAAATTTTACAAACCCTCGGAGTAGTACTGTGGGGGAAAGCATTTGAGGTTTATCTGTCAAGCAAATTGAAGGCTGTGTCTACCCACTGATTCATAAAGAAGCACCTTGCTGCTACCTTTCTTTTGGCAACAAATGATGGTAGAATAATGAGCTTACATAAAACCTGAAGTGCTAAGACCATGTATTATTAACATATAGGTCTTGGCTCTTTCTTATTGTTTGTTTCTTTAAAAGGACAAATTGGAGATAGGTAAGATCATCAACAACTTTTGGTGCATAGATAGTTTGCCCACAGCCTTGATAATATGACACTGAGATCTGTGACACTGTTCTAGAGAACAGCTTCTCTAGAGGGAAGTACTCAGAACAAGGGCCCAAACACCCCGAGCTCTGGACTTTTACCTACTTGGCTTGTGTAGCCATGTTCCTGTGGACCCCTTAGGTAACTGCTTGGCTCCATATTTCCTTATCTGAAAATGGTAATAACTCACATACCACTCTGGAAAGTTGTGAGCATGAAATGAAATATCCTGGAAGTATCTTGTGATGTGTGAAGC
>PVIR01007583.1:0-60359 GCA_004026965.1 Petromus typicus | reverse complement strand
TTAATGGTTATGCCTGATATAGGCATATTTAGTGCTGTCATGTTTTCCTGTTCTTGGCTCTGTTATTCTACTTTTGCTTTTTCCCCATCAGTTTCTTTTTTTGGCCCCATGGGTTGACTCTGTTAAGTCTCCTGGATTTGTAACTTTTCTTCAAGATATTCTTTAGAATGTTTTGGAGCGCAGGTTTTGCATTTGTGAAGTTTTTCAGGTGTTCTTTTTCATGGAAGTATCTTATTTCCCCATCGATTTTGAAGGATAGTTTTGCAGGATACATCAGTCTGGGTTGGAAGTCATTTTCCTTTAGGGCTTGAAACACTTCACTCCAGGCTCTTCTTGCATTAAGTGTTTGAGTTGAAAAGTCTGCTGTGATCCTGATGGGCTTCTCTTGGTATATAATCGTTTTCTTTTCTCTGGCTGCTTTCAGTATTTCTTTCTTTTTTTTTAATCTGGAAATTTATAATTATACGCCTAGGTGTAGATTTTTTCATGTCACGGGCGTGTGGAGTTCTTCATGCTTCATATATTTGTATGTCCAATTCTTTTCCTTTTCCTGTGAACTTTTCTGCCATTATCTCTATGAATAGTTTTTAAATGTCTTTTGTATTGTCTCCTGCTTCCTCAGTGACTCCAGTCAATCTTATGTTATTCTTCTTTGAATCACTTTGAAGTTGTTGGACTGAGTTCTCATTATCCTTTGCCATTTTCCATAAATTATGCTTTTCCTGTTCATTGACTAAGATCCTGTCTTCTAGGTCTGAAATTCCTTGGATTCTATCAACTCCTTGATTTCCTCTTTAGCTTTATTAATCATAGTGTTAACTGTGTCCAATATCTCTGTTTTCATCTCAGAGATCAGTTTGATTTCCATTTTATTTCTGTTTTGGTTACCATTTCTGAGAACCCTGGAGACTGACCTCCAAACTTCTTTATTTCTCTTCCCTCTGTGTTACTTTGGGGTGAGGATATTTGCATCTGAGACTTTGAATGTTTCCTCATCTTGAGTTTTTGTTGTTGCTGTTGTTTTTGGCTTTGTACCTGCCTATTGTCTGGCAATGCTTGTTGCAAGTCTCTTTCCTCCTAATATTTCAAATCCTTAAAACATCTGTGTTTCCTGGATTGTTCTTGTACAGTTTGTATTGGGACCTAAAAAACAAACAAACAAACAAAAAACCTATATAAGGGCACATCATATAAGGCACTCAAACAATACAGTCAGAACACCTTCTCCCCTCTGCTTAGAGGCAGGAAGGCTCTGGATCCTGCACAGCTGCAATGGCACTGCCTGAGGTTCCAATAGGCCCATCTACTCACCAATACAGAGTCCCTGGGCCCGATTGTTTAGTGGGCCTGAAAGTTGGTAGGCTCCGGACCCTGCATAACTGCAGTGGCACTGGCTGACATTCCAACAGGCCCACCTACTCACCAATACAGAGTCCCTGGATGTGCTTGTGCAGTTGACGTGGAGAAAGGTAGGCTCCAGCCCCCATTTGGCTGTGATGGCGCTGGCTGCGGTTTCTGCAACAACACTCGCTCCTATACCAAGTCCCTGGGTGTGCTTCCAGTTTGGGCCTGGAGGCCAGAAGGCTCTGGTCCTGGCACAGCTGTGATGAAGCTGGCTGCAGCTTCCCTGACTCTGCCCACAGTTATACTGAGTCCCTGGGTACACTTCCGGCTGGGGCCTGGAGGCCAGTGAGCTCTGGCCCTGGCACAGCTGTGATGGTGCTGGCTGCAGCTTCCCCACTCTCTCATTTTGAATTTTTATTCATGAAAAATTAATCCACTTTTTATGTCATTGAATATATAATCATGTGATTATTTATAGTTCTTTGACTTTTCAAAATTAATTTCCTAATGCTTATTGTGTTTCCAAATTTATTATCTTTCATTGTTATTTTTATTTACTTTTACTTTTCTTATTTTTTAAGTTTTTAAGTTCTTGCCATATTTAAATATTTGGTCTAAGTTCTGTGCTATAAAACAATTAAGTATTCCTTCTTCTTAGAATACATATACTTGATATTTTATATGATATTTCCATATCTTTTATCTGTTTACATGCCTAGCAAATTACATTAAAGAGTTTTCTATGGATCATACTTATCAATATTGCAGCCAGCCCAGTTTGCCTGCCACAGGTCTGAGCTGATTCACAGGATTTATGGTCTTCAATTATCACAGCACAAAGCCATCTCTGATTAATGCTGTAAAATAGAAGCCTGAGGTCTATCTATGGGT
The DNA here is from genome assembly GCA_004026965.1 of Petromus typicus. Classification (NCBI taxonomy): domain Eukaryota; kingdom Metazoa; phylum Chordata; class Mammalia; order Rodentia; family Petromuridae; genus Petromus; species Petromus typicus. Next base: position 58,124 of record PVIR01007583.1, on the reverse strand, counting down.
CAAAAGAAATGGACTTTGACCCACATAAAATTGAAAATAATATCATACTGCTTGCAGAATATTGAAACATTAGATGACTATATATAAATTGATGACTTTCCACCATGGCTGACTTAATCATTACACACTGCATATATATGCCAATTGTCACTGCAATTTCATACACCATAAATTTGTGAAATTAAAATAATAATTAATGCAAAATTTTAAAATAGGAAATCCAGCATTATAGTGCTTGACTTTACAAACATAATACCCATTTAAGCATACAGATAGGCAATATAAAACATTATAACAATTAAAACAAGAAATCCAAGAAGTATAAAAGAAACTGAAAGATCATAATTCAAAGAAGACAGAGGCCAAGCAATGTGACTGCTGCATGCAGAAAACTCCAAAACAGCATAGCTCTGGGCTGAGGCTGAGCTACCTAGGACTGTAACTACCAGTATTACTGGGCTCTTTAGACTAAAGATGCTTTACTTAGAATAGAAAGTATGCAGCATTTCAGTCTCATTATATAGTATTTCAAGAGTTTCACATGAGCTGGGGCACGCAGTAGGTAATGCAGAGAGACGGTTCACCCAATTTCCCAAGAAGTTCTACAGCCTGAACCAAGAGCTTGCATTAAAGAGTTAGGTGTCCTTTTAAAGCACACACACGCACATGCACACACACATGCACATGCACACGCACACACACACACTTAAACCAAGACCACAACCCACAATGGGATGGACAAATCTCAAGGTTGCTGGTGGCTATGATATTTGGTTTGCCTCTTAGAACAGCCTTAAGGAACACTGTTTGGAGCACAGAGCCTTCTACTGTCTGAGGAAAGTTCATAAGATTCACGATGGAGTCTGGTTATCCAGCAACTCTCACAGTGAAAGGAAAGAAAAAATGTGTCACTAAGAAAATAGAAATATTGGCCATAAAAAAATAGAAATATTGGCCAACAAATTAAGGAATAGTGTTCAACAACTAGGGAAGTTGATGTGCTCATTAGAATTAGAAACTATGAAAAAGAGAAAATGGTAGATTAAAGACACCCAGCATTCATATGTCTCTTCTTCAAAAGACTATGCCAAAGAACAGTCATTATAGCTACGTGGCAAGGTGGGGAAAGTGTAGGAAAGTGGTAGAATAAAATAGTAGAAACTCACAGACCAAATGAAACACAGACATTTGATCTTAGAATAAAGAAACATTATCAGTTGATGTCATGGCAGGGGAAAGAGAATTACCCACTCGGTGAGGAATATATGAAAGAAAGCAAGTCCTGGAAACCCATACCCATGCAGGAACCAGGAACTTGGAAACATAGAACTGAGCAGACAAGAGGTCTAGGATGGATATCATGAGCTGACACTGCAGAAAGGGTTTTCTGTCCTTCCTAGCATAATCCTTCAGAGTAGACTGTGTGTCCTGGAGAGGGCAGTACATGAAGCTATGAGGGTGAGGCTGAAAGTACAGTGGGAAACCCCAGTAAGCTGAATATGGCAGGAATGTAGATATTCTGCTGAAGAAAGCCACAAGCAGTAAGGAGAGTCACCCTGAAAGAAAAGCTACAAGGGCTGTAATAGATGATGAGCTAAGGGTGGGGCTGTCCTCTTTGGAGATCACATCTCACCACAACTTGCCCCTGATGCCAGACAAGTAGCTATGGGATTTAATGTTTGTCCTGCTAAGTTTTAGACTTGCTTTGGTCAGATTCCTTTCTATCTCCCTATTTCTCCTCTTGGGGTTCAGAATATTTACCCTGCCCATAATATGTTAGAAGTATTTAACTTTGTTTTTGATTTTACAGAGTCTCACAGCTAAGAATTTGCCTTGAGTCTTAGGACATTTTGAACTTTGACTTTTAATACTGCTAAAACTATTGAACTTTACATCTTAGAGATAGACTGAACACATTTAGAATAAATAGATGAACATGAATATTTGGGCCAGGGTGGAATGTTACGATTTAGGTCCAAAATGTTCAATCATGTGATATACTGGTACAAACTCTCAATGTTGAATGTGATGATGATGTGTATATATAATGTACCAATAAAGATTTGAATTTTTAAAAATGTTCCACCGAAGTCTCACTTATTTAGACATGGGGCATGTAGGTATGACGGGAAGTGTATATCTGTCTAGCCACTTTCTCCCTTTCTCTGTCTCTAAAATGCCATAGGTTTAGCAAATTTTTCTCCTCGCTGTGTTTCTTCTAGACTGTTTCTGCCAGGAGCCATCAAAACATGCAGGCTGAATCTGTAAGTCAAAAGAACCTCTCCTCCTTTCATTTACACGTGAAGATATTTTGTCCCAGCAATTGGAAAGTGGCTGACACAAGGATTACATTATATTAAGAGCCTTCTGGAAAGCAAAGGAAACAACCAACAGAGTAAACAGACAACCTTCCGAATGGAAAAAAAATGTTTTTCCAGGCACTCTTCAGCTAGAGGCCTAACACTTAATCTATAGATATAGAGATAGGATACAGTTGTTTGTGTCAACCTATTCCTCTCTTTGGGAATGGAAATGTTTGCCCAGTACAATTGCATATTGGAAGTATTTAATTTTCTTTTAACTTTTACAGGAGCTTTTAGGAGCCACACTACAAGCTAGGCCTAACTTCGGGGTGAATGAGGATTAATGACAAAGGGCCCAAAGACAATTTGAAAGAAGGGCCAGGAGGCTGCTGCCTCTAGTAAACAAAAAAGCCCTGAACTGACAGCTCTCTTCATTTTTATTAGACCCACACAAATAGAAGAAAATAAGCATGTGATTCAGGATTCAGCAAAAGTTTATCAGGTCCTCACAATTTGCTGATTGTACCCAAATGTATATAGTATTTAATCAGACTTCAGCTGTAGTTGATTCTCTTCTTGAAATTGGTTGACACTAATATGCTAGTTCACAGCCCAAGGTGAGGACGAGTTGATATTCCCTCCCTTGTGTCTCAAGGAGGACAAAACCCAGGCCTTGATCTTTACACCTGGTTTCCCATAGGACCTCACAGTAAAAAGTTTGCCTTTTTTCTCAGAGGAGACTTTGTACCTGGCGTTAACAGTAACAGTGAACTGTTCAGCCACTGACAACTTTTAGAGATGGACTAAATACATTTTGCCCAATGAAATGTTCATGAATTTTGGGGGGAGCCAAGCATAGACTGTTATGGTCTAGATTTAAATTCTCCCAGAATAGTCTCCTGTTCAAAGGTGGGACTTTGGAAAGTAACTGGATTGTGGGGAATGTTATAAATTGATTAGCCGATTATGAGGGCAGGGCTGACAGTGCTGTGTGAAGTTAGGTCACTGAGACATGACAGGAAAGGTGTGTTCTTATCTGTAGCTTCTCCTCCTTTTTTCTCTCAGTTTTCTGGTTGAAATGACATGACCAGCTTCCCCTTTCAGGCCTTCCCACAATTCTTTCTCTGTTTTGGGTCCATTAGAATACACTGAACCCCAGAAACAATGAACCAAAAAAATCCTCTCCTCTTTAATTTGAAAGCGTCCTAGATTTTGTTCCAGCAATAATAAAACTGACTGATACATAATTATTAGGTTTCACAAACATATACCAATTAAATTTTTTAAAAAATTAAAAGATTACATAAATGTAAGAAAATTTCTACACACCAAGGGACAGGCTACAGAATGGGAGAAAACCTTGGCAGCTGTTATCTACCAGGTGGTTACTAAAATATATACAAAAAATTTAGCACTGAAAGAAGAAAAAAGTTTTAAAAATGAGCAAATGAGCTCAACAGATACTTGTTGAAAGAAGAACTACAAATGGCCAGTAATTATGTGGGAAAAAATGCTCAGTAACTTTAGGCATTAGGGAAATGCAAATAAAAACTACATTGAAATTTCATGTTAGAACGGCTATTGTCAAGAAAGCAATAATGACAAGGCCTGGGGCGGATACAGGAGCAAAAGACTCTTCTACACTGTTGGTAGGAATGTAAATTAAAACAGCTACTATGGAAATTCCTGAATAAACTAATAACTAAAACTATAATATTATCCAGCTATGCCATTCTTGGATATGTACACAAAGGAACTGATATTGTCATTCCATAGATACACATGCATGTCCCTGATTGTCACAGCATTATTCACAAGAAAAGTACGGAATCAGTCTAGATGCCCAGTGACAGATGAATGGATTACAAAAACTTAGAACACATACACTAAGGAATTTAGCCATATGAGAGAACATAGTCACGTCATTTACAAGAAAATGGATAGAAATGGAGATCATCATGTTAGCCAAAATAAGCCAAACTCGGAGGACAATTGTCACATACTTTTTTTCACATGTGAAATCTAGAAAGAAAATAAAGTAGAAAGCAAATCAGTAAGGAAAAGGACAAACAGGAATAGGGAGAGGAGCAGTAACAAAGGGTAATGGGAAAAGTGAGTCGAATGAAAGTTCATTGCATGCATATGTGAAGATGTCACAACAAAACCCATGAGTCCGTATAAGTCACATGTACCAATAAGTATAGTAAAAATTTAGGCAGCACTTTTCTATTGGGGTGCCAATATGAAGACTGAAAACACTGAGTCTTGGGGAAAGGAAATTCACGTCTTCATGTGCTGTGCTAATCAACTTTCAATCGCTGGAAAGTCTATCTGAATTAATTAAATTATAAGAAGGAAAGCTTGATTTTGCCTCATAGTTCTGAAGGTTTCAATCTATGGCTGATTTGTCCCATTGCTTTGGGGCTTGTGGTGAAATAGTCACCACAGTAAGTCATGGGAAGGAGACACTGTGTCACTCATGACAGCCAGGGAGAAAGAAAGAGCGTGAAAGGAGCTGGGCCCACACAGCCCTGCGAAGGACAAACTCCTGCATATTCACTTTCTCCCTCCTGACTCGCAGTAGCACCACAGGCTGGCGACCAAGCCTTTAATATCTGACATTTAGAGGAAAATTATCAAATCCAGGCCACTGGCATAAAATAAATTATACATTTCCAATGAGAACAGCCTGCCCCTTATAGTACTCAAGCCAATATAAGTACCAGCAGAGGCACAGAATGTGCATTGACTACATCCCAGTTCAAGGCAAGAAAGATCACACTGGAGTGTTTGTCAGTGGAAAGAGACAGACGTAGTCGGCACTTCGCACACATGGGAGAACTTAGGGGATACTGATATGGGTCCCTCTGAGCAGTCTCCACTGTGCTCCTGAGGTCCATAAAGGGGTCTCTGAGGAACTCAGGCTTCCTGCTATCCCCTCACAAGGGAAAGATGATGCAACAGAGATTATCCATGGCCCTATGGCACTAGGGCACAGGGAAGTACAGTGAAGAGCTCCAGAGCCTCCCTAATTGGCCACTGGAGGACTTTCCAGGAACAAAGACCCTGCCCAGCACAGTGACCTCAAGGACAGGTACCTCAAGAAGTGCCTGGATGCTGGGGGTAGGTGGAGAGAGGAGGTGAGGGAGCCACCTTCTTGCCTCCACAGCGACCCACAAGCTCACTCCAGTCAGAACCTCTATGCCAGTCACTTGCTGGACCCAAGGAGTCCAGTTTTCCCCCTGCCTACCTCCTTCCACTGCTCAGCAAGCAGGATTAGAACTGCCGAAGACATGGGAGTGCTGAGTGTCCACTTCATAAAATAAACTATACGTTTGGAAATCTCACCATCTTCACTACGTACCGGGCTCAGGAGCATGGAAACCCTCGAAAGCCAACCACCATCTGTATGATCTTGGGTAAGTCTGATTCTCAACTGGTAGATGAGGCAAGCTCTTATCTAGGTTTTCATAACATAAGAAACCAAAGGTATAGGATGGTTAGAAGGGCTGTGCATACAGAAAGCATTCAGGACTTCTGAAAGCATCTCAGAAGGTGAGAGTCACCACTCTCCCATCCTGGCTGCCCTGGCTTTGGTTGCCTGCTGATGACAGTGGCCTGTGAACCTACTCATGAAAGAAACTGTGGGTGCAAGCTGTGATCTGCAAGTGGTCAGTTGAAGCACCTGCCTTTCTACCAGCTCACAGGTGAGGGTATGCTGGCAGATCAGGACCAGAGTGCATGGGCAGGCAAGAAGGAAGGTGAGGACAAGAGGCCCATCACAGCGAGAGTTTCCCAGCTCCCCAGCAGCACAGCGGCTGCCTCAGCGCGCAGCCGGCTGCTCATCACTGATGACTGTGGACGCACCTGCCTCCACAGAAGTCTGAGGATGTCATGTGGCTGATGTCTTCCAGAAATGAGTCAGTGAATCTGCCATGGAACATGGCAGGGACATCACCATGTGTTTTCACCTTAGGGAAAGAAAACCTCTGTGGTTTGAATTGTAACCACCAATGAATGGGTATATCAGAAGGAATACATCAATAATGAGCACCAAGCCATTTCATTCAAACACTTCCAGCTCACAGCAAAAAAGTGTGAAATGGTGCAGGACTGAGGGAACCCTTTGAGCACTGTCCCCAGTGTGTTGGATATAGGAGGTGCAGCATGGGGCCCACTCCACTCTGGACCTCTCTGGTGTCCCTCCAGGGGTCCATTCCTTCACAGCCCAGAAGCTCAGCACAGTGCTTTGTCAATCTCTCCTGTGGTCAACAGAGCTGTGAGGTTGGCTCCTCTCAGACTACAGCTGCATTTTGTACACTGTGAAAGGGCTCGTCATTAGAAGTAGCCAGATGGGACTGAAAAAGACAAGCGACTGTTCGAGTAAGAAAAAGCAAAGACTGTGTAGAGTCCCCACCACTGACAGTGAGCAAGGGAAGATCTGCACTGAGGACAGGCTGTAGACCTGTGCCTTTGCCAAATGCATGACAGCACTAGTCTAGCTAGGGCCGGATGAATCCCAACATTCAGACTTTGGCAGATGTCCCTGACACCCCGCACAAGGCAGAGAGCTTTGAACTCAGCAGTTTGAAAAAACCATGGCCAAGCTCAAGGTCAGAGAAGTTGATGGAGATTCAGAGTCCTGAAGGGAAAATCAAGAGAGGCAGCCTTCTGACAGCACATAGGGTGGCCCACAGCATGGTGGCAGGAGGTACTTGTAACCATTTTGCGAACCAGAGGGTAAGTCAGTAAGCTGTGGGCAGAGAAGGGCAGGACACACAGCCAAGTGTAGAAACAGTATTGTTCTGAGCTTTCCACAGTAGTTGGAGAATGGAGGTTACAAAGGACAGATAAGGGAACCCCACAAGGCTGTCCTGAAACTGAGGGTGAATCAACTCTGGACACTCCTCTACAGGCTCCAGCACAACGTACTTCTCCTAAATAGGAAAAGCTTCATTACTCGTCATGAATTCAGTAAATCAGACACAATGTCCCTTTTCAGGGCACAGTGAGCACACCTAGAAGGAGAATTGGGAAGCAGTGGCCTCCTGTCCGTGGGCACTGTGCTACTGAGAAGTCCTGCTAAACCGTGGGATGCGTGATCATGGGACTGTGACCTGCACTCTCTTACTGCCTCCACTGTGCTCACTGCACAGCTGTCCTAGCTCAGGGCCATGACAACCAACAGACATGGGAACCTTTCAGCTGGGTCCTTGCGGAAGTTTGTGCTGGAGGGGTTCAGGGGAGGTGTGGAGACCCAGGCCGTGCTTTTTGCCATCTTCCTGGCCCTGTACGTGGTGACTATCCTGGGCAACCTCACCATGATTGCAGTCATCACCCTGGATGCCCGCCTGCACTCTCCCATGTACTTCTTCCTCAAGAACCTGTCCTTCCTGGACCTCTGCTACTCCTCTGTCATTGCTCCCAAAGCCCTGGCCAATTTCTTCTCCTCCAAAGTCATCACATATGCAGGATGTGCCACTCAGCTCTACTTTTTCTCCCTATCTGCTACCACGGAAGCCTTCTTGCTGGCCGTGATGGCCTATGATCGCTTCATGGCCATCTGCAGCCCTCTACAGTACCCTGTGACCATGTCCCCCATGACATGTGTCCGCCTTGTTCTGGGCTCCTACTGCGGAGGCTGCCTCAACTCCATCGTGCAGACCAGCCTCACCTTCCAGCTCCCCTTCTGCAGCTCCAACCACATCAACCACTTCTTCTGCGATGTGGTCCCCCTGCTACGGCTCGCCTGTGCCAACACGGCTCTCAATGAGCTTCTCCTGTTTGGCCTCTGTGGTTTCATCATTGTGAGCACTGTATCAGTGGTCCTCATCTCCTATGGCTACATCACAGTGACCATCCTCAGGATGCGCTCAGGGTCGGGGAGACAGAAGGTCTTCTCCACCTGTGGCTCCCACCTCACAGCTGTGTCCTTATTTTATGGCACAGTGTTTGTCATGTACGCACAGCCAGGAGCTATAGAGTCCATGGAGCAGGGCAAGGTGGTGTCCATCTTCTACACGCTGGTCATCCCGATGCTCAACCCCCTCATCTACAGTCTGCGGAACAAGGACGTGAAAGACGCCCTGCAGAGGCTGAGACAGAGGTGGGCGGCCCTGTGAAGGGGGGTCAGTAAGAAACAGTACCCAGGAAGTGGAGGAAGGGAACCAAGAGAGACATGCAGATTTTTTATTGAGTTTTTATTGTGGTAGATGCTCGCCTTCTTTCTTCCTTTCTTGACCTTTTCTTCCTTGCCTTTTTCTCCTTTGGTTTTTTTACTTTCTTCATCCAATTCCCTTCATGTTTAATGACCACATTATAGTCTTCATTATTCTTTGCTATTATATTTTTTAAAAAACAGCTGAGACTAAAGAGCACACCATTTTGGAAATGGCTGCTACAGTCTGATGGAAGAAACCAGGGCCGCCAAGGCCAGACACCCAGAATAGACTCCTCAGTACTCTCTTCTGGAGAAAGAAACCTAGCTTTGGAATAAATTGCCATTGGGGAGCCAGAGAAGCTGGGGTGTAAGGTAGAAAGGGGAACTGGGTTGTCTCCCTCACCCATCATCTTCCCAAACACTGGGGATGTTAGATGCTGGCAGCATCCTACCCACCTCCACCCATTAGCAAGGTAAACTGCCACCCCTGCTCTTGGAACAGAGAAGCTAAACACCTCAAGCATATATATATGCTTGTATATAGATGTGTGTGTGTGTGTGTGTGTGTGTGTGTGTGTGTGTGTAAAAAAGAGGATAAGACCAGTGCTTTAAATTGTATAATACAATTCATAATCATGTGAGGTTAATCTATAACCAAATTATGCTTAGAGGATTCTAACAAAATTAACCATAAATATGTCAACAATTTCTGACAACTCATGTCTTCCCTCAATCCTTAATTATACCTCCCTCCCCTGTATCCCTCACCCTTGCTTTATAAACATTTTCTTAAACCCCTCAACACTAACCTTTTACTGCAACCATAAGATACCGCCAGCAAAATCTGACCTCATATTTTTTATATTTCTTCTGTTCCTTCTTCACCTACTAAATTACCCACTTCTTTTTCCACTTCTTCCTGTTTCCTTCACTTCTCCCCCTTCACAGAATAGTTGCCCATAGTATATACATAGCCTGTAAAAGGTACTGACAAAAGGTGAAAATGTGAAGACAAAATTAAATACATATGATTGATGTATGACTAGATCTATTGATGCTGTTATAAAGAGCAGAAATGATCTCCTTGCAACACTGAATGAAACACAAATTACATGCATGTCAGAAGTGATACGCGAATGGCACGCATGTCTGAACTGACATGTGAATGACACATGTCAGAAGTGACAAATGAATGATATTGGGAATAAAAGACCAAATAAATACCAATGCAATCAGTAGGTGACTTCAGTGCAGAAATTAATCAAATTGAGAAAACAAAAACAATTGAATCAAATGAACCAAAGAGAAAGTTTTCTTGAAAGAGTAAACAAACAAGACAAATCATTAACCAAAATTACCAGTAGAAGGAGAATGGTAATTTTCTTCTGAAATCTAAAAGATTATTACTAACTACTATAAAAAAATTATACTCCCAACAAATTGGAGAACCTTGAAGAAATGAAACAATTTCTAGACATATATGAATTATCAAATCACACCAAAAACAAACACTATGAACACTATGAACAATCCAATAACAGACAACAAACTGGAGACAGTAATAAAAACCCAACCAAAAGAAAAACTCAGGACCTGCTACATTCATTACTATTTTCTACCAGCGAGGTTAGGACAAAACTCCTTAAACTTTTCCAAACTCCTCTCACAAGCCAGTTCTAAAGACTTCTGAAATTATGGCAACAATCCCGTTCTTGGTCAAAATCTGGGTTAATCAGCTTTCTCATCACACACAATACCTAACACGCACAACTTAACGGAGAAGTTTATTTTGTCTCATGGTTTCCATAGTCGGCTTGTTCCACAGCAGAAATAGTGTGTGAAAGGGCACCGCAGAGAAAAGCTTTGCATTCCACAGTGGATGGAAATCAGAGAGCACAAGGTAAAGACAAGGACAAAACACACCCATCCAGGTGCCCAGTGACCCTCTCTTCTAGCCAGGCCCCACATGTGAATACGTGATATTTGGCGGCATTTTAGACCTAAAGCATAATAGGTATTTAAGCCTCACTATGTTATTGCCTCCACTTTTGTGCAACCTTTACAATTACCATAACAGCTTAATAATAATGTCTTAATAACAATGTCTTAATGTTTGCCATTACTTATCTTCCAAAATATAAGATTACAGTAAATTCTCAACTCATGAACTTTTGAGTAGCAAACTTCCACAAATGTACTGTTCAAGACTCACTCTTGGACCAGGGATTTAGTTCAGCTATGCTGCACCTGTCTCGAAAGCTAAAAATCCTGAGTTCCATCCCCAGTACAAAATAAAAAAAGACTCATTTTGTCTGCTTGTTTCAGGATTTTAAGAGATAAGAGAGACCAGCAAGTGGTACAGGATGACTTACTCAAGAATTTTAAGGTATACACCAACTTGGCAGACTCACGTTCAGTGCAAATGAGCCCAAAACAAATGAAAGGTTCCAGTTTTGTACATGTGCTCAAGGGAGGGGGGTTCTAGTGGCAAGAAATTGGGAGGGGGCAAGTGAGGTTCCAGAAGTGAGTATAAAGCAGACAAAAACAACCACAGCCTTGTAACTTAGCCTTGAAAGAAGACAGAGACTTGTGAATCTCGTGAAAAGAAGATGACATAACCTTTGTATACATGACATAATTGTTAATTTTACCTGTACCAGGACAAGGAGTTACAGCTGTAGGGGAAAGTGGGTAGTATGGGGAAGGGACTACCTAAGGCGAGGAAAAACTTGTTTTCCCCTAACTCCTGCTTTATTTTACTTTTGATGCTCTTTATGAATGAGTATCTGTAGAGAGTATCATTTTATCATCATTTATCTCATCACTGGTGGCAGCTCCCTATTCAGCACAGACTGGTACTTATTTGGAGTGAGTTGAGTGGTGGTGTGTCTTTCCACCAAAGTCTCTATGGCCTACTGAATGTTTCTGACAAGTAGGAGTAAGAGACAAGAGAAAATCATAACAAAGAGGATAAGAAATGTATGTTGTCATGTGACTAAGTTGATGCTCAAGCTTCAGCTGTGTGTGGACTGGTCAGCTCAAAAGTGAGGGGGGCAGGGCTATCCTTTCTGGTGATGGGCTGAGCTCACTGCAGGATCAACCTGCTGGCTGCTCCACTTGTCTTGGGCTGCTGGCTTCAGCTGACTGTGACGGATCTAAGACACAGTTCCTAGAACTTCAACAGCAGTGGGGATGTGCTGGGTAACAGTATGAGGCCCATCACATATGGGCTCCAGAGCTGCTGGATTCCATTTCTACAAACTAAGTCCCCAGTTTGAATGACTGTACTGGGTCTATTAAGTTTATGTACATTCTCTCTTGTACTACCTATGGATATATTGCCAAAATATTCCTAAAGCCTGTATTTGCCTCCTCAAAATCAGTTTTCCTAGCTCACAGAGATTATCCTTAATTGGACTTATGATTAAATGTGGCTGGCTGAATAAAATCTCATAAGGAGAATACTCAATTTGTTTGGTGGTAGTGCACCTAACTCAGAGTACTTGGTCTCATTTTAAGTAGGTTTCTTGGTAATATTGTTTTAATGGTTGTTTGAGTGTCCAATTCATCTGTGCCATTTTTCCTGAGCTCTGTGGTTGATAAGCTATATATATAGTTTTATTTTGTTTTTAACATCTGTGTGAGTTCCTGGACTATCTTTGCTACAAATGCCTGTCCTTTGTCTGACTCCAAGGTGAAAGACTGTCCAAATCTTGTCACGAAACCTCTTAACAGTATCTTGATCATCTCTTGTCCCATTCTCTTTGGGTATGGAAGGCTTCAATCATTCTGAAAAGATGCAGATGGGCACCAATGTATACCAGTAGCCTCCCACCGAAGGCAGTTGAGTAAAGTCCATAACCAAGTTTTGATAAGGGGCAGTACCCATTTCTTGAATACACAGGAGCCAAGAGGACCTTTGTCTCAGGTTGTATGTTACTCATTTTTCTCTCATTGCTGATACAAATACTCAAAACATAAATTTAAAAAGGAAATGGCTTATTACCTCATGGTTTATAAAAGTTTGAGACTATGATCAGCTGTCTCCAAGGAAGAGTGGCACACGGCAGAGGGGCATCACAGAGGAGAAACCCATTCAAGGTGCTCAAATGGTAGCAAAAGCAACAAGGGGATCTTACCAACTTCTTTTTTGCCCCTTTTATGCCCTATCCAGGCTACTTAGGGCAGGTAGCACTCACACTTTTAATTCTAGTGCCCTTGAGTCTAGAACTGCACCATGAATTAATCACATACTCTGGATTCAGTCACTTCAGAAAAAGTCCCATCTATACCTGCCTGAGGCTTTGAAGTGACATCTAGACACAGTCATAACAGGCTGCTGTTGGCACAGGCTAAGCACTGCTCACCTACAGCTTAGGTGATGGCAGTGAGCTGTGACACATAGAAATGACAGCATGGCAACATCTCTAGTGCCGTTCTTCCCATGTGAGACCCTGGATGGAAAAATGTGGAGCCGTCACTTCAGGGATGGCCAGTCTCCCACAAGAGAATTCCTATCACCCTCCCTTGATGTAATTTCGTTTCTTGGGAAAACTAGTTTTTTCCATTTGAAGAGTAATTTGGAGTCCCCAAGAGAGGAGGTTCCAAGATGAGGAACATGCTGAGGGCCCCTCTTCAGGTTGTGGGCTTGTCATAGAAGCCTATTTTGCTTTTCTGTTCGCCTTTTTTTTTCTGGCTTTTAACATCTGGCTCTGCTGGTGCCCTCGGCAGCATATAACAGCTATGTTTTTTGGGGCCCATACAGCATCTAGAAGTTGTTGTGTTTTATCTCTTTTTCTCTTGCCATCAAGAACTTTCTCTTGCATATTGCCCCATGAACAGGTAGTGTAGCAAACGCATATTTGGAATCATATAGATGGTAGCTTGTCTGTCACCAGCAAGAGAGCCCTTGTCGAGGCTATTAATTCTGTCTCCTGAACCAAGGTTCTGGTGAACAAAGCCCGGGCCTCTAACACAGAGTTTAGGGCCAATACTGCATATCTTTCCTGGAAGACTCCTGCTAGTACAAAACTACCTCCATCCTTGAATTTCTCAACATGTGGATCCCTGAGGATGCAATCTGTAAGATCTCAGCTTGAGAATACTTCATCCACAGTTTGCACAGAACCATGAAGTGAGGGCTCCTGATTTGACTGGGAGCAAAGTGCCCAAGTTAAAAGTGTTTACTGCCTATAGAGTTTTCTGGGGATTTTCATATAGGAGCCCCTGATACCAAGTTATCCTCAGATTTGATAACCAGAGATACCTTCTCTGATCCACTAAGGTATTAACTGAGTATGATATTCAAATAGTCAGTTATTTCCCCAAAGTCAGCCTGTCAGCATCTCATGTCTGTACGGCAATGACCGCAAGTATCCCAAGGCATGGAGGCCATCCTGGAGCCATCACTAGAGCCACAGTGTCCAACTGCTTTGACAGGTATACCATTGGACAATGCCAGGACCCCATGATCTGAGTTAGGATCTCTATGACCATTGTCTTCTATTCGTGGATACACAGGAAGAAAGGCTTAGTTATATCTGGGAGTCCCAGCATTGGGGCTAGAATCAGAGCTTCTCTGACTTGTTCAAATGTTCTTTCTTGATCAGCCTTCCAGGGCAGGAGTCTGTTTTCCCCTTTGGTGTCTTCATATAGGGGTGTAGTCAAAGTGAGAAGTTCATGATCCAGATATGACAGAATCCCCTTGCCCCCAAAAACTCTCTTATATGGCATTGGGTGGTTGGGATTAGGAGGGCACAGACAGCTTGTTTCTGTTCCCTGCCCAGCTGGCATTCTCCTCTTGTTACTGTGAAGACTAAATATCTAACCCTTTATTGGCAGATCAGTGCACCTTTTTATAGACACCTTATATCCAGTCTTTGAAAGTAGATGAAGAAAGTCCATCGTGCCTTGATAGCAGTCTTCAGGACAGGACAGCCAAAAGGCACTGTCTTCTGGTGTGATGAAGACTTTGAAATCAATAGCCAGTGCCTCTCCAGAGGTCATAGGAAAGTTCTTGAATCCTTAGGGGAAGCCTAGTCCAGATGAGATGTTTCTTTATGTACATGACAGGATCTTCCCATTGAAATGCAAAGATGGGATGACTGATTGGTGCAAGCTGGAGACAGAAAAAGGTATATTTTAAGTCCTAGAAAGTAAAGCAGGCAGCATTTGCTGGAATGCATACCATGAATGTGTGTAAATTTGGTACCATATGGCATGTGGTTTCAGTGGCCTGATTAACAAAGTGTAACTGATCAATATTGATTATTGCCATTTGACATACCAGGAGAAGCAGGATGTTCAGGATGACTGACATCTAGTCAAGATTCCATGTTCCAAGAGTTGCTTTAAATGTCCTTGAATGTCATGTATGGCTTTCCAGGGAGGGCGCACTAGTGACATAGTCAACCAGAATTGTCCCTGGTTTTAGTTCCTCTGTCACTGATGTTTGATTTATAGCCAGCCCAGGTGAACTGTATTCAGCCCACACCTTAGGAATCTTTTGTGCCAGCCTATTTGGTTCATTAGCTCTCAGTTGTGGTGGTTTATCCAAATATCCAGTTTTTATTCCTCAGCCTGTGGAATGGTAAGGGTCAACACCATGGCCTCTGGATGCATCAAATTTAAAGTCATCTTTCCCTACAGCCCAAAAGCAATTTGGGCTGTAACGTGTGGAGTAAGTCTCTTTCCCATCAAGGAACTGGGCAGTTTGGAAGATACAGGAATTTATGTTAGAACTCTTTTTCTCCTATGATACAGTTCCTAGCCTGGGGGAAAATAAAGGCCTCTTCTCTGAGACCCCAGTGGCTCCAATAATAGCCACATGAGTTTTTGAATGATGGCTCAATGGACTATGTCACTACAAAAAGTTCAGGTGCATTATCTACCAGAAAGCCCAACAGTTGGTCCCCTACTTTCACTGTGACCATGGGTTCCTGGGGGCCCAAGGAGATGGAACTCAGTCTGAGTGCCTTAGTCATCCTCTACCTCTGGTTATCACCTGCTATACACAACCAACCATTTTCCTGCCTATCATCCCCTCAGCCAGCCACCCAAAATCAAAGGAAAACCAATCCATTAATAAAGAGTTCTTAACTTTTAGGGGGATAGCTTTACTCTACTGTCCCCTATG
This sequence comes from Petromus typicus, assembly GCA_004026965.1. Classification (NCBI taxonomy): domain Eukaryota; kingdom Metazoa; phylum Chordata; class Mammalia; order Rodentia; family Petromuridae; genus Petromus; species Petromus typicus. The sequence continues at coordinate 42,526 of PVIR01007583.1, read as the reverse complement.
TAGTCTTTGAGCAACAAAGAGCTTATAGAAGAAACAGCCTGGGCTTTACCAAACCAATAAGCAAATATACATATTTCATTTGATAAACTATTTATACAAGCTTTCCTTTGATATACATGATATACAAGCTTGCCCTTCATATCTCTTTTTATCACTATAACAGAACAAAATTCTTATCATAAAGATCTTTCATATCAAAAGCATATCTCTTATAGCCTTCTTAATATTTTCTCTATCTCATTGACTACAAACTTTCTGCGACAAACTTGGCTATTTTATGACTACCTGGATTTTAACGTGTCCTTTTTTCTCATTTTTTTTTTACTTTGTTCTCAGATTGCTGCTTTTTAAATGTGAGTGGCTGCCAATAGACCTCTAAGTAACCTTGAATCAGTATTCTTATCTTAAACCAGCAGAGAGCAAAGAGCAAGTTCACACTGTAATTATAGTTCAAGAATTTTCAGTGTATAAGAAATGCTTTAACCATACTAAGTAAGCAAAAACATCAACTCAACTTAGAATCCAAAAGTACACTTATCAATTACCTAAAATTTTTAATCCAATTCTGTAAAACCTCCTTTGGCCTAGCAGGATACAATTATAACTACTCAGCTTTAGCCATCCAGCCCCAGGCTAGGAATGCTCTGGCTTCCAGGTGCCTTCTGGCAGCACCAGAGGGGTGATACCAGTAAGACCTGGCCTTGAGGCTCCCAAATCCAAAAGAAGGAGATCTGGGGTCCAGTTCACATTTGTTTTGTCCCACAGAGCACACAGTCTGCAGCCACTGGCACTGCACTCTCTCCTGGTGCACAGTGCCATGCTCAGTTCTTGAGCACTCCCAGCATGCCGCTTTGATTTCTTGTTGCGGTGCAGCCTGGTCTGCCCACCACCCAATACAATGCCTTGGGCCTGGGACAGCTGAAGTCCACAGCTCAGCTCCCCACCTCGGCTCCCCACCTCCACAGACAATATACACTCAGCCACAAGCCAAGCTAGGGGAGGCAGTGCCCTTCACTCCACACACCCCAGCACTTTTCCCAGCTTCTCTTCATTCCACTTATCCATAATCCCTCATGTACCTCCCCATTTCCAAGTTTGTGTGTTTCTTTTACACGGCTTTTGGATCATTCAAGGAGCCCCTTTGTGACTCATTCTCACTGCATGCCACTTCTGTGGGCTCCCTGCTGTCTCTGCTTGGCTGTAGATGGACCACCCAAAGAGCTCCTCTGCAAGCCACTCTTGCTGTGGGCCACTCTTGCATTCCTGGCCTGGGACTCTTTGTGAGCTGCTCTTGTTACACAAGAGTGTAACATCCCACATTCTGCTTCAGGTTGCATGTTTCATCTGACTTAATCTGGGTCAGGTTATTCAGTACACCCCAAAAGGTGATCAGTCTCCCCTTCCATCCTTTCCCTTGGGTCCCCACACCTTACTGTGGTCCTGGAGTGTAGTGTTCCATAACCATCCTGTAGTCTTCAGGAAATACAGTTTGTGCTGATGGGGAAGACTCTGGCTGTGGGAGGGTCAGTTCTTTCTCCGAGTTTAACTCTTACCCAGCGGTGCCAGGGGTCTCAGGTTTACCCCAGCAGGGGGTACCATGCCTGAAAACAAAGGAGATAGCAAGCCTGTTATCTTCAGCCCCTTCAAAGTTTCCAGGAAATGTTGTGGGATTTTAAGAGACAAGAGAGACCAGTGGGTGGGTATAGGTTTTATTCCAGGATTTTCGGTGTACACCAACTTGACAGACTAATCTCCAAAGGTCAAGACCAGAACAAATACAAGACTCCCGTTTTATACGTTTAGTCAGGAGGGGTGGTCTTTCTGGTGGAAAAAAACTGGGAAGGTGGACAAGAAAGATTATAGATGTGAGACAAAAGCAAACAGAAACTATCACAACCTTGTAACTTAGCCTTAAAAGAATACAGAGCTTTGTGCCTTTTGTGAGAGCAAGATGACATGAACTTTGTTTACAGGACACAGTTGCCAATTTTATCTGTACCAGAACTAGGAGTTACAGCTATAGGTGGGAGAAGGGTGATCTGAGCTGGGGAGGGAGACTTCCCAAGGCTAGGAAAACTTGTTTTCCTTTAAGTCTTCTGAACAAATCCAACTCACAAACAATTCTCCCAGAACAGACTTATTTACAAGTCAGGGATGTACTGTACTTTTTCAAACACTCATTCTTCATTCATTACAAGAAAATTATATTATTCCTTTAAAGCAGATGTGTCCCACGTAATTTCACTATTTCTAGTCATATTATTTGTTTTTACTGGTTATGTGTACTTGCTCTATACTCCAAATTGTTTTTGTCTAATATTTCCTTTTGTTTATTTTTATTTTTTTATTTTTTCTGGCAATACTGGGGATTGAACTCATGACCTTCCACTTGCAAGGCAGATAATAGCACCACTGAATCAAATCCCCAGCCCTAGTCATTCCTTTTCTACACTGACCATGTTTGTTTCTAAACTAACTTCTTAACACCATTCAGTATTCCCCTGAATTGTTTTTACTACAATGGTTGTAAATGTTTATATTTTCAATATGCAAAAAATTTACAGAATCTGAGGATAGTGTGTGTGTGTATGTATGTATGTATATGTATACACACGCACACACACATATACAGATATACACATATATGTGTGTGTGTGTGTGTATACACACACACACACACACATATATATATATATGTGTGTGTGTAGTTGTGAAAGGTATCTTTTCTTTAATCTTGGCAGATGTATGATGCCATCTCTCCTGGAGGCTGTGACCTAAGAGAAGCCAGAGGAATAATTTCTAGATCATATATTTGCTTTGGTCCATGCAGAAGTAAAAACAATTTTAAGTTGGATGAGAATTTTGGAAATATTAAGAGATTGCATATCAAAGTGTAATTTCTAACATGACTTGAAAAATAGGTGAACACAACATTGCAGGATTTGACATTACACACAGCATACACTTAAGCTTAAAGGTCTATAACCCATAAAGACCTTCTAAATAGCAGTACAAAATGGCAAGAAGACCTGAGAAAGAAAACCAAAGGATATGCAAAAATATAGACAGAGAGACCAAGTAGAGTCTGCTGCCCAGATAAGACCTTGAAGGTCTGTGCTCCAAGCTAGGTTCTCCAAAGCTGCAGCTACCAGCCCGGCAGGGTAAACCTAATCCTCTTTTATTAAATAAAGTTAGAACTCAAGTGTCTGAGTGAGTATAAAATATTTACCTAACTCCACAGCCACATGAGCTGGTAGGGCCAATGGGGGCCATGTAAAAAGGGAACTCACCCAACCACTCAAGTTCTGTTGCCCACTCTGGTTCTGTGCCATAAGTTTGGGTGCTAATAAAATGCAGTCTGTTATACCGTGGAAGCCTTTGGTTGGACTCCATTCTACAGACATGTTAGCAGAAGTGCAGCATGTATGTTAATAACATGGCAGGCCAAGGTAGAAGAGAACACCCTGGGATAATAGAGAAGACTTGGAAGACCAAGGTAAAAGCATCCATCCCAACCCAAAAGGTCACTTACGATGTGCTGCACAATGAAAAAATCCCAATTTCAAAATTGGTGACTGTTGGACCTATTTCATAAACAAAAGCACAGTTGTGAAAACACACATGTGAGAAAACATACACACATGACTAAGAGTTGGAAAGGTAATACTGTGGTCAAAGGAAGAATGTTGTCTTTTGATTTGATCACTTTTGACGTGTTTGAACTCCTTTCAAAAAGAATTATTTCCAATTTTCAAAAACAAAAAGAGAATGTTATATACTAATGCAAGAAAAAAAGAAGACAAAAGGAACTTAGAGGTGATCTGATACAACTTTTTGGGTATGTAAAAATAACAATGTGGAGTCAATTAACTGTTCAGGCCAAGTAAGGAGTTTGGATAGTGAAGGCTGTGTTGTTGCCTAGGTAAGCCCTTCCTACTCACCTTCCTCATTTCACCAAGGCCAGCTTGGAACAGGATAGGGGAAGGGCTGTGGGCCAGGAGGTAACTGGACACAAGGTCTCTCCACACTGATTCTGCTGTGGTCCTGAAGATACCTCCAGGTGGTACTGGAGAAAGTCTAGCTTCTAACCATCCCCTCAGGAAGGAAAGATGATGAAACAGAGATTGTCCACAGCACTGCAGGGACAGTGGGGCTAGGGTTTTAGAGTCCCATGGCACTGCAAAGGCTCAGAATCTTCTGAATTGGCCACTGGAGGCCCTGTGTCCCAACTCCTCCAGGGCAATGGATCCTTTCTGGCAGAATGAGTCCAAAGGCAGCACCTTGACCTGCTGCCCAGATGACAGGGACAAGAAAGGGGGCAGAGGTGATACAATCTACCTTCCCATTTTCACAGATCCAGACTCTCATTGGAACCTAGGACCCACTGCCGCCTGTGTGCCTCTCACTCTACTGGAAGTAGAAGGCTTCCTTCTTCAGGAAGCCAGAGCTGAACTGCAGAGGAGGCAAAGTCCTGAATGTCCACCTCACAACTTACAGAACATACCATGCTCAGGAGTGGGCACTGGCTTTGATGGTGGGTGAGTACTGACTCTCAAATGGAACAGGCAGGGTCAACACATCACTCTGTTGGGACTTCTGGGAGTAGAGCATAGGATGGCAGAAGGGCTGGGCATACAGAAAGCACTTAGGACTTGCTCTCAGAAGGTGAGAGTCACCAGTCTCCCATCCTGGCTGCCCTGGTTTTGACTGCCTGTTGGTGACAGCGTGCCTGTGAACCTCCTCATGAAAGAAACTGTGGGTGCAAGCTGTGATCTGCAGGTAGTCAGTGGAAACACCTGCATTTCTACCAGCTCACAAGTGAGGGTGATGCTGGCAGATCAGGACCAGAGTGCATGGGCAGGCAGGGAGGAAGGTGAGGACAGGAGGCCCATCACAGCGAGAGTCTCCCAGCTCCCCAGCATCACAGCTGCTGCCTCAGCGCACAGCCGGCTGCTCATCACTGATGCCTGTGGACTCACAGCCTCCACAGAAGGCTGAGGATGTCACGTAGCTGATGTCTCCCAGAAATGAGTCAGTGAACCTGTCTCAGGATAGGGACGTACTTTCAACTTAGTGGAAAGAGGTGGTTAGAATTGTAACCACCGATGGGTTTATATCAAGATGAACTGGCATGGATGAGGGCAAAATCCTTCCATTTAAACCATCTCTGTAACTTAAAACTTGGTGGAGAACAAATGGGCTCTCCAGACCACACAATCCTACCATGTGGGAGTGAGCCCTAGAGGGTGGAAAGAGTACATCTTCTGGACCTACACAGCCCAGGACTCAATGGAGATCCTCTACAAGCAAGCCAGATTCCACATTCCATCCCCTGCCAGATCCTCAGCAGAGCAGAATTGTGACTACCTCCTCAAGACAAACAGAAGTGAAAAGTCACTCCTACTCAGAGTATGCCACATTGTGCTGTGACAAAGACAGGGAGGAGACATTCTTCATGAAAATCTTCATGAAATGGGAAGAGACAACACCCCTGTCTAGGTCTCCAGCCCCAAGGAGGAGCTGAGATCCAGCACTGACAATGGGCTTGGGTGTGAGTTTCTTCTGGGGCATCAAGGACTCCCCTTGCTGTTTCTACACTATTACTTTCCCATAGTCTGTCCAACCTCAAAAATCCAGGTAGGACATGATGTCTCTGATGTCCTCAAGGAGGCAGAAATCCTCAGCAGACTGAATGTCACCATGGTCCAGGATTGATGGCACAGATGGAAAGGTAGCATGAGGACCATACAGGGAAGAGACACCCGGGCAGGGCTGGTCTGCAGATGGTGTGATCACCTACCTATGGCTTGGTGGGCAAGAGATATTTTGTTACCATTTCATGAATCAGGGAGTAGCGACCTAGGCCTGGGCGGTATGAACAAGTGCACACATGAGGCTGCTCAGAGCATCTCTGAAGGGTAGGAGAGCAGGTGATTCAGAGGTGGCAGGGGATGTTGACACCCTGTCCTTACACTTAGAGCAACTCAGCTCTGGATAACTGTTTTCATCTCCAGGAGCATTGTTGGGAACCATCCTGATTGGGAATGGCAAGGTCAAAATTGACCAGGCCTTCCTGCCTGCAGACAGACTTTGGACTTGACTCTTGTATTCACCTCTGAAAGCAACAAAGACTCAATGGTTCCACATGCTGTGATGCCTCAGGGCAGAACTTCAGGGGGCTCTGTCTGGTCTCTCAAGGACTACTGCTGACATCCGCCTTGCCCAGGGGATCTTCATCTACATAACTTCTTTAGGACTATTGTTGGTGTTGCCCTGACTTTCCGGCTTGGGGAAATGTAGCTAATAAAATGTGTGGCAGGCTGGAGTCTGGGGTCCTTGCCGCCCAGAGCAGCATGGATCAGGCCCAAGCTCAGCTTCTCTAAGTCTCATTTCTGCCTAATTATTAATTATTTCACTGTGTGCCATTGACTCATAGGAGACCAGAACTTAATGCAAAAGTTGTAGTTACATCCCCTTCCCCTGTTTATCACAAGCATGGCTCAATCTCCAACCTAGGGGCAGCTCAGTTTCCAGAGAAGAATTAAGAAACTCAGAGACAGTGTTTCCTTTCAGGCCCTTAGGAGCTCATCTGGAAAGAGAATAGGGCAGCAGGTGGCACCTCAGTCAGTGGGCAGCATGGCACTAACAGGTGACTGTGCTGCATGTGACTAGTCACCTTAGGACCATGATCTGTTCCCTATGGCTGCCTCCATCCTCTTGGCATAGCTGTCCCAGCTCAGGGGCATGAGAGTAAACAGACATGGAAACCTCTCAGTGTTCCTCTGGCAGGAGTTTGTGCTGGAGAGATTCAGGGGAGGGGTGGAGACCCAGGCCCTGCTCTTTATTGTCTTCCTGGCTCTGTACATGGTGACTGTCATAGGCAACTTCACTATGGTCATGGTCATCACCTGGATGCCCGCCCGCACTCCCCCATGTACTTCCTCCTCAAGAACCTGGACTTCTATTGCTCATTGATCACCATCCCCAGATCTCTCACCAACTCCTTCTTCTGCTCCAGGGTCATCACTGTTGCGGATGTGCGACTCGTTTCTTTCTGATTTCTGTATTTGCTACCACTGAGGGTTTCCTCACAGCTGTGACGGCCTATGACCACTGCAAGGCCACCTGCGGCCCATTGGATTCCTACTGCATATCCACTGCATACCCCCAGGAGTGACCACATGCCCCTCCTTGTTCTGCAGTGCTATTTTGTGGGCTGCATCAGTTCCACCATGCAGACCAGCCTACCTTCCAGTTCCCCTTCTGCAGCTCCAGCCACACCAACCACTTCTTCTGTGATGTGCTGTCCCTGCTACAGCTCACCTGTGCTGACATGGCTCTCAATCTTAGCTTCTCCTTTTTGGCGTCTGTTTTTCCTCATTGTCATCAATAGTGATCCTGGTTTCCAACGGCTACATCACAGTGACCAGCCTCAGAATGCACTCAGGGTCAGGGAGACACAAGTTCTTTTCCACCTGTGGCTCCCACAGCCTTGCAAGCTCACCCTGGCTGATCTTGAGCACAGCAAATGATGATGTCAACAAGTTGATCCAGAGTGGGGATTAAGTGCTCTGGGGCACTCCACCTCTTAATCCTTTGACTCGTGAATCCTGGCTGTGAGAGACACAGTACCATAGGATGCTGATTCAAACATATTCAGCCTTTTGAAGAACCTTTGACCAGTCCTGCAAACTACTGACACCTAACTGGTGTTGTGACTGCTTCTTCAAAAGACTATTTCACCTTTCTTTTGATCCAGCCACTTCTAAATGGTGAGGAACATGGTAAGACCAGTGAATTCCATGAGCATGAGCCCAGTGCCTCATTTCTTTGGCTGTAAAATGTGTTTTCCGTGACTGTGTATTAAGCATTCCGCAAGTCCACAGATGGCAGTGTCTGCATAAGCATTACATCAAGGGAAGGCAAATCCATATTCAGAGTAAGTGTCCGTGCCAGTAAGGACAAAGTGTTGTGCCTCACATGATAGAAGGGGGCACTAGGTCGCAAGTTGCCCACCCAGCAGAACAGTACCATATCAGAGACTCAGAGTTGGTCTCTGCTGCTGGCATATTGGGCATTCGGCAGTGGCTAAACCCAGATCAGCCTTGATAAGTAGGATACTGTGATACTGAGCTCACGTATAACCTCCATCCTTGCCACCACGGTCACCCTGTTCATGTGTTGGCTATTTTGTCTCAGCAATGAGAAAAATAACTAAGACAGTGGGTCTTTCTTCTTCAATAAGTCTACTACTCAGTCACACTCAGAACTATGCCAAGTCAATAAAGTCGGCCTCTCTTACTCAAGTTGACTCAATATTTAACAATCACAATCTCCTCTTGTCAATTTGACAACCAGACAAATTTCTTTAAACCACACTTGGACTTCAGATACAAAGACAAGTTCATAATTATGCCTAACATGGTACAAATGAAAGTACATAATACCCTCCTCAAAATCAAAGGCAAGGTTTCCCTTGAGTGATGTTTATTCCTAACATTTCATAATTTAAACATAAGTTTAACAATACTAATGTGAAGTCTATAACATTATGCTACAAAAGAAGTACATTGGGAGAGAATAGTTATAATTATGATCTTCAGGCTGAGGCTTTAGCTCAGTCATTCTGGCACTGCCTTGCAAGTGCTTGGGCCCAGGTTCGATCTCATGCCCATCAGCAATCAGTACCACATACCACAATGCTGGGCATGGTGGCTCATATATATATGTTAGCAAAAACCTATAGAACAACAATAAATATATAAAATGCCAAAATAAGTAGAGATAAAGTGTGTTCACAGACTGGAATGTTTTACACTATTAAGGTATCTGCTGTCTCCAACCTGAGCTATAGATTTTATGCAATCCCCATAAAAATCCCAGCAAGGGAACCAGGGATTGAACTCAAGTGGTACTGCCTCTACCTTGGAAGCACAAGAGTCTGAGTTCGATCCCTGGTACCACAAAACCAACCAACAAACAAAAAATCCCAGCAGGCATCTTGTGAATATAGATGAACTAATTCTAAAATTTACATAAAACTAAAATAGCTCTATTAGTTATCTACTGATGACTGACAAACTCTCCTCACAACTCAGACACTAAATGAAGGGAAAACACACAATCACAGATTAAAGACAGGCGGTTCCCAGTCTCCTTGGAGCCTCCTGAAGCCTCAGCATGGACTGTTCACCTCAAGGTTCAGTGCTGGGAGAATCCACTTCCAAGTTTGGTTTATTTATTTTTCTCTCACATGAAAAATACATTCATCCCATCCCGTGGTTGTAAAAACTCTCAGCTCTACACTATATCAAAGTATAGAATCTTCTGTTTTTGTAGTACTAGGGATTTTTATAGTACTAGGTTCTCTGCATTGAGCTACATTTCCAGTATTTTTTATTTTGAGACAAGGTCTCGCTAAAGTTCTTTGAATGGACTCAATATTTGGTCCTCTTGCCTTAGCCTCCCCGGGCACTGTAATTACAGATGTGTGCCAACAGGCTCCATTTTAGAACCTTATCAGACCTAACAGGTCCAAGTGGGTCTGAGACTCCTCCAGCCTATCGAATAGTTTTTCTTAATCTGCACATCTATGAGGCTAGAGGTAAGTTCATGCCTTAAAGGCAAGGATATACTTTTCCCAAAGACAAAGTACATTTTGCATAGGAATGCGCAAGGTCTTTGGGGAAGACAACACATGGTTCCATGCCCCCTCAGGACTCAGGGTTGTCAGATTTGTAGCTTGTCTTTGTATTTTAATAGAGTGAAACAAAAACTTTAGACAAACTGTAATTTAAGAGGGTTTACTTACACAAAGAATTTGTCTGTTGTGCAGCCCTCAGAGCCAGGGAACAGATTAAGGGAATCAGAACCTGCACTGTAGCAGACATTGGAAACACAGCATTTATGGCCAGAAAACGAAGTCTGGCAGATCACTAAGCTGGTTACAGTTCAAGGTTTGCCTTGTTTGCACGTGGTCAATCAGCCACCTGGGACTGACTGAGACTCAGTTGTTTGTTAGGAAAGTAACTGCCCCGTTAGGCTTGAATCAGCCCCACACTAAGCCAGGCTGCTGCTCAGTACATAGGTCTGGTGTGCAGGGGGAGACACCACAAATTTAGCTCAAGGATAGTATTTCCTGAAAACCAGTTTTAACCCGTGGAGGACTTTTATTCCCTCTATTTCTTTAGCTTGTTTTAAAAATCCTATATCTTTGCCTACTGCTATGGAGGCTATGAATATCTGCTCCTATGAATTCTTTCTAAAATATATTATTTTAGGGCCAGGGATTTAGCTCAAGTGGTACTGTGCCTATCTTGGAAGCACAAATTCAATCCCTGGTACCACAAAAAAAAAAGGTCATTTCACATTAATGGTCCACTTCAAATTATTTTTTATGCACAATGTGAGGAAAGGATTGATGGAAAGATTCTTATTGAATTTCCTTAATGCCTCTGTCAAAAATCATCCAATCTAGTATGTAAGGATTTATTCTGGACTCTGCATTTTGGGTTCAGTTTGTGGATGTCAGTAAGTCTGCTACATATCCTTGGGGATGTCCGTATGTGTACATATGTGTGTTCATTTTTCTTAGGCAAATGCCTAAAAGGGTAATCCACAGAATAAATGTAAGTCCATAGGATAAATTAAGTTTAATTTTTAAAATTCCCGTAACTTCTACATGTGGTCAGACCATTTTAAACTCCCCAGACACTCCAGTTATGGTTCTATTTTCCCTACTGGCATTTAGTGTTTTTTGGACATTAGCTGTTGAAATAAATGTGAAGTAGATCTCATTGTGGCTTTGTCTATTTATATTTATCTAGTAAGTGTAACACTGAGCATCTTTTCAGAAGCTCCCTGGCTATTTGTATACAATGAAGTAAGTATAAATGAGCTATATAAATAAAACCTCTTTGCCCATTTTTTCTTTCATCTGTGCGTTTTCAGTTGATTTACAGTAGTTCTTGATATGGATGAAGTACCCTTGACAAAGGGAGTCTTTTGTCAGATACACACACTGTGACTATTTCTTCAGTCTCCACCTTGACCTTTTCCCTCAAGAGTATCTTTTGTGGAGCAGAAATTTTGAACGGTTTCCAGAAGTAGGTGTTATAATAATCCTCACTCGTACAGAAAAGAAAATACTGGCAGAGAACTTAGATAATCACTCCAGGTCGCACATCTCACAGGGCAGAACTGCTGGTGGACTGCTCTTCCCAGGACACTCATTGCCAGAGGAAAAGCACACCCTGCTGCTCCTGACAGGGCCAGGCCAGGTGAGCCATCTCATCACAATGAGCTTCACTTGCCTTACTGCAAAGCAGGCGCACTTTGCCCTCCCTTCCTGGGGATGCTCTGAAGACTACACAACAGAGTTTAGATGTAGGACCCACACGGGCCTTCAACAAAGGCATGTTTGGGGATTATTCTGATCATCAGCAAGATGCTAAATAATAAATGTAACTGTTCCAAGTGTTATTTTCATGCCATGCTGGGTGGTTTCCTGCCTCAGCAAGAGTTCAGACAGGTTCATCCAACATTCATTGCTTAACTGCGCTGGGCAAGGCTGGGACAGAGGTGAGCCTCCCTAGTGACAGCATAAATTAAGTCTCAGCAAAACAAACTGTGAAGTCAGAATATACAGAAGAAAAAAACTAAAATAAAATGAATAAAAGCTCTACCCAAGGATTCTGGATGGAACCATCTATCCCTCACCCTGCCCCACAAAAAGCCTTGGTCTATGACCTACAGCTGGCTTCACATCATGTACTGGAGGCAAACTTTCAGCTGAGCAGAGAACACCAAGGTCCAGAAACAGCTTCCAACTAACAAGGCTGGAACCATCTCCAAGAGAGGCTGGCCACCTCACTCTCCTGGCAGAGCCTCTCCCTAGCTGCAGGTCTCATCAGGGCATTGCCACCTTCTCCTAATTAAGAGGGCGCTGAACAATGCATTCAATCCCTCTTTCAAAGCATGTGCTACTAATGGCTTTTGACCTTGAGGGCCAGGCCTTGTCTTTGCTTTAGTTGCAAACAAAACCAAAGAAAACGGAGCAAGATTCCAGCTTGGGACAGATCATGCTGTTTCGGAACCCGCCCTTATAGTTTGCTCTCCTGTCTCACTCTCGGTGGTGCATCCTCTCCTCAGACTCCTTCCTCTTTGCCCAACAGGGTCAGGTGCAAGTGCTTTCCAAATGTGGTCCGGGTCTGCTCCCCAAGCCCACTTGCTGCCCAAGTTCCTGCCCTCACATCTTTGACACGGGGTTTTCATAGTACTTCATTTTTGTCCTCCACACGGCCGCAAGTGTGATGCTTCATGAAACATTCACATACACTCGTGTGATCACATATGCATATGTGTGAACAGCCCTTGAGCTCAGGTGGGCTGTATCAGTGGAAGTGTGTGGAATTATATCCATATGCATACATCACACACATACTCTCCTAAAAAATATGTACAGGTATCTCTACACACACACAAACACAATGTAAGATTTATATGAATTGGTAGAAACATGCAATGACACACAAATCCAATTTTCCCACCCACAGGAGCTTGGTGACCCCTCTAGTTCACTGTCCAGTTGGGGCAGGATCCAATGGTAAGGTCACACAATCATTTCTTCAGCTACTGAGCATTCATTTTGTTTTCATGTTCTGTTATTATGGGGAAGAAATGCAGCAATGAGCATCCTTTTATGGCACTGCTGGGTCAGAAATCGCATTGCTTCCAGCACTGAACTGTTACCATATTGCTTTCAGAGATTAACTGAGCACATTTCCTGCAGGATCAGGAGAAAATGCCTTCTGCTACTGTCGGCAGAACATTCTGCATGTTCGCTAGGTTCATTTGGTTAGCAGCACTGTTCAAGTCCTCTGCTTACTTATTTTCTGTTCAGAAAATCTGGTCATCACTGGAGGGGTGCTGAAGTCTCCTACTACTGTTGCACTGCCATTTCTCCCCTCAGACCCATCAATGTTTGCTTTCTGTATGCAGGTACAAAGACGCTGAGTGCATATAGCATTACTACATCTTCTTTTTTTCTCCTCTTCCTCACCAATAATGGGTGGTGGTTCATCACGCACAATGCCCTTCTAGTGATGTCTTGCTAGTGTAATTAATATTTTACCAAGTATTTTGTTGATTTTAAGTACATTTAAATATTTATAATTACAAGGGTTTGGATCAAACTTCCCACTCCCACAAGGCTCCTACGTTCAGAAGTGAGCCTTTTAGGTGACTAGATCATGGAGGCGCTGATCTCACACCTGATGAATTCACAGCTGAATGTGCTGTGAGCAGACAGGACCTCGTTGCAAGTAGTCACTGGGGACAAAATCCGGGAGGGTACATATGGTCCATAGCTCTTTTCTCTCTGCTCTCAGGTGACACTGGGTGAGCAGCTTTCCTCCCTATGTCCTCTCAACATGTTTCTGCTACCACTGGTCAAAGATCAATGGAGCCAGATGACCATGGACTGAAATTTCCAAAACCATGAGACCAAATAAACCTCTGTTCCTTTATTAGGCGTTTCTCAGAGACAGAAAGTGGCATACTGACCACTGGATTGGTTCTTCTGTAAATTGTCTTCCAGGATTCTGTGCCAACTATTTTCTAATATACTAATTAGTGCAATTTTGCAAAAGTTCACCCTATCTATTAAACATTGACACCCACCTCTTGGTCCGTGAGCTGTTTCCAATACTTCTTCCAAATTCACTTGTCTCCTGGCCGGTTATTGCCTCTGGGAAGAGAATGTAGCTCTTAACACTAGATTAGGGCCTCCCTGTTTGCCTCTAGAATTCTGAATGTCTTGGGAAAAATCACTGTGTCCAGAGAAGATAGGAACTTTGAGGTTCAGGAACTTGAAGTTGAGTGTGAAGACATAGTGCCTGTGATACACAAACATGCTCTTACTAGCTGATTTTCTTATATTACTTTGGCTGCCACATGCAGCACGCCATTCTGAGTGTCATTTGTACTAACTCACTGACTCCTTTTGGTGGCCCCACAAGGAAGGTGTTACTGACACTACACTTTACAGGTAGAGGCACATACAGAGACAGCTGACCCGGGCACTCAGTTCCATGGACCCTATGAATTTACCTGTGTTTGTCAATCTCCTCTATCCCCTCAAACACGCAGACACACACACACACAGGATGGAATGGGGAGGCAGAAATTCTGAGCAGTGATTAGGTCAGCAGAGCAGAGCACTCACAAATGGGGTTAAGGCCTTTAAGAGACCTCAGAGCAGCTCACTCTTTCCACCATGTAACGATATAGTGAAGGCTCCATCTATGGATCAGGAAATAGGTGCTCACAGACACTGGCCCTGCTGGCACTTTGATTCTGAACTTCAAGGCTCTGGAACTATGGGAAATGTGTCTACTGTTTGTAAGCTAACTGGTTTGTGATATTGTTATAGCAGCCCGAACAGCCTAAGACAAAAGACTGCCAGGGCTCCAAGCAAGAGTCTAGGTCAAGACTGGCATTAGGGTCCTGATTTCTTCGGGTCCCATGACATGGGGTTAGCTCTGTAGGGTCACAAGTCTTCAAGCACTGAAGATTCTCACCCACCTGAGAGTCCATGTGGACTCTCGGCAATGCTCCTTTCCGCCCTGCTGCATGCTTATCCCATTTTCTTTGCCCTCAGCCTCCTCTTCTACTCCTATTGTCCATAGCATGAGTGGCCACGGTGGCATGCCAGCTCAGCTCCAGGGCCCTCACTGGCCACAGGGCCTGTCTCAACAGCACAATCTGTGGGCCAAGACTCACCTAGGCTAATAAGCTTCATCAAGGAGGGGTGGGCACCAGGGAGGGCTGGTATCTCTGAGGAAGGAGTCTCTAGAAAGTGCTACTGAGATTCCAGGTTCAGAAATAGGCCAGGCACAGAGCCGCTCAGTCCCACTGTCACAGGCTCAGAGTGGCTGGACCTGTTCAGCTCAAGTAAGCTTTTCTCTGTGCCTCCCCTAGGGTCCCTCAGTCAGAACTCTCCAGCCAGGTGAAGCTTAAAACAAACAGAAATTCAGGATTTCTAGTACCACACCCTATCCGTTCCCCATGCTCACGAATGGGTGATTTATGAAAGCCTTGTAGCCACTGTGCCACAGCCAGCCCCTATGGCAAGAACTTCTGGAAACTTGAACCATTGTGAATACAGTGCTAGGCTCAGTACCTCTCTTGACTGGTTTCCTCTCTTCTCTAGAAGACCCAAAGACTTCAGCAGTTTCAAATTGCTTTGTGCATCACACATGCTGTTATTTATGCATAATTAACAGACATTTGCTGAGCGCCTCCTATGTGGTGGACACTCTGCTTGATACTGGGGACAAAGGGACCAAGTTGTCCCCCGAACATAAGTAACCGTTCCTGGACTTGCTTGCTGCTCACCCTGGAGTGATGGTCATCTGACTGTAAAATGCACATTCTCCCTTAAAAACTACCCAGCAATCATTAAAAGCCATTAACATCATACTTATCAGTAACATTTTGTAACTCACTAGAGAAAAACCATTATTCATACAAAACTGTACAGCACAACTATGAAAACTCAATACTGTTCCAGAGCCTGGGAGGCTGACCTGGGGCTGACACTAGAAAGATATGTGGCCCCCTTGTCTCAGGGCATCTGGGCCTGCTCCCTAGAAAACGGTGGGGACAAGTTCACAAGGTGTCCAGCTGCCTGCACTCTGGGCTGAGGTCTAAGTCATGAGGCCTCTCAGGTCTGGGCAGCCGAAGCATAGGCCCAGCTCCTCGGTGCCCAATTTTGGCCTCTTGAAGAACAAAGGGGCTTTTTATATGAGTACACTTTTCTCAAAACTTTTTCCTCCTGGCTCCAAGTAGTAATCACAGCAGTAGAAATTCTATCAATATTTTCCCTTTTCTATATAGATAGCTTATTTTGGAAATGCCACTGGCTCAGCTTCTCTGTCCAGGAACTCAAAAGCTTGTCTCCTCTCTTAGTGGTCTTCTTAGCCCCATGAAAGGGTGCAAGGGTCCTTCAACTCAAATGGGGCAAAGAAGGGACTTCCACCCACCACAGAAGGAAAAAAAGCCAACAGCAAGGAACAAAGGTACTTTCTTCAAGTCCTTGCCCAAACATAGCTTGAACATCAAAACCGTGTGTATCCCCCCTCCCAACACTTAACATTAGCAGAAACTATTCACATTAATTATTCTTGCCAGTGTGTGGGTCACTCTCTGCTCTCCTTCCCCCCATCAAAGGTCCCCCCACTCAGAGAGGCTGGATGCTGCCAGTGACAAGCAGTATAGCTGTTGCTGAATGGCCACAGGGTGGGTGGGACCTGACAGAAGTCACCAATTACAGGCCTTCCCTAAGTGCTCTCCATAGGAGAGCCTCCTGGAAGGAGGGTGACACTGGACAGCACGCTCGGCAGACAGGACATCCAGTCAGTGGTACTTTCACCAAGGGTTGACCATTCCTGATAGGACCACAATGAGCAAAGGAAAAAGTGAAAATTCTCGGTTTTATGGTTTTGACAAGGCTTCAAGGATCACGCAAAGGCAAAGGGAGGCATCACGGAGCTAGACACACACACAGAGAATGTGCACACCACTACTCCTGAAGCTGCTTGGACTAGAGAAATTCAATGCTCAGTCCAACAGTTTCCTGAGGTTCACAGACTTGATCTAAACACACCAGGCCTCACCAAGCCCACGATGTCATCAAGCTGCTACACAGCAGCCGTCCTTGCTTCAGCATGCACGGAACATCATCCCTTCTTATTGACAACCAGAAAGACAAGAACCAGAAGGCATCTCAGAGACTGAACTTCTTAAGCCATGAGAAGCAAACCCTGGCAGGTGCTGGACTAAGGAACAATCTTCACCATTAGGCTGATATGAAATAGAAACCTTTTTTTTTTCTGAGACAAGGTCTATGTAGTTAAGGCTGGCTTTGAACTCACTAGGTAGCACAGGCTGCCCTGAACTTACAACAATCCTCTTTTCTCAACTCCCTGAATACTGGGATTACAGGCATGCACCACTATCCCTGGCAGTAATCTTTTTTTTTTTTGAGCCACTATCACTTACCTGGCTAATATAGAAAAAGTCTTTTTCCTCACAGATGTTCTTTGAAATGGACCAACACATACATACTGTATGTACAGATAGAATTTCTCATGGAGAAGTCTCTCTTTCAAAGTCCCTATTCAGTTGGCCTAACTCTTCCAGCCATGGGTCTATGACAGCTGCTCTGATGAGGCTAGAGACCACAAAGCCCACTCTGAGTGGAGGATAGTGAGTTCCAGCCCACACGGGGCAGGGAAGGACCAGTTGGGTCTACTGAATGCTGCATGGAAAACCTGCACAAGCCAGTTACCCAAAACTGCTTCCAGAAAATAGCACAAAAGGTGCTCACTCTGCTGGCAGACAGGGTTCTCTGTGTGCTGACATGTACACACACACACATGCACACAGGCACACAGGCATACATACATTTATGGGAATTAAAGCACTCACTCAAAATGCAAAGAATTAAAACTACCCTGCATATTTATTTTAACTGAAATAAGGACAAAGGCTGGTCCCATCAAAGATGACAGCACATCCAGGTGGTTCTAGTAGCCTCCTTCCTCATTCTCTTGGTGGATCAGGTCCTAAGTTCCAGTGATGTCCACAGGCCTCCAAAGCCATTCGCCACTGTCCTCTGGGCCAAATGATGTGCCATGTGTGGCCATCTGTATAGCTGGCTGGGTCTCACTGTACATCATCATCATCAAAGAGATCTTCAAAATCTATAGACAGAATCACGTATTAACAGGCACAGGGCAAGTGGCCAAGAAAACCAGTTCACAACAAATTATATGGTAATACAAAAGAGAGAGAAAACAATAAACAATGTGGTAGGAAAAGGACCCTCCCATGACAAGACTCAGCTTCATCCATCCAGGGCTCCCAGAGGTAGCTCAATGGGACAGTGCTGTTTGTACTGTTTTTATTCACAAGACAATCCTCAAGTAAAACACACTGGGTGTTGTGGATACAGGGACAAGCACCTCACAGCCATGCTGAGCAGCATGACAGTGAAAGTGCTGGAGGGCTGGAGAAGAGGCAGGATCAAGCTGCTGAGAATGAGATGACTCCTCAGGAAGCCTGGCCAGCCTGAGCCTCCAACCATAGGCTGAGCCTGTTACTGCTGGAGGATACACAGCAGACACACGATGCAATGCGCTGAATGACTCCAGCCATGGCCACTGAGTCCTGCTGATTTCCACTCACACATCATTTCTATGACGGGCAAAGAATAAGCCAGTGGCAGCCCCAGGAGAAGTGCACTGAAAATGTGCAGAAGTGCAATCCCCTGGGGTTACCACAATGCAAAGGGGCAGGAGCTTCCAGCAGCCCCACACCCGGTTTTCCTGGGGAAGGGCAGCATTCCCAACATACCCCTGGCCACGCAAGACTGTTCCATATTCTCGCTGTCTCCTGGCCTTGTATGTGGTATGGCTGCACTGGGCATTTCTCATCTGGTCCCCATTCCCAAAGAATGCCTTCACATCTAGACCTCTGCTCCTGTCATCTCCAGAGACCCCATCCTGGAATGTACTTCAGGAATAACCCCATCCCGCTTGTTGGCATTTTCGTGGTCTTGGCCCTGCCTGAGGCTTTGTCTAAATCCTCCACTACTTCGTAAAACAGCAGTGAAAGAGGGTAGCATTAGAACCCTATGTCCAGGCGGAAGCAGCAGGCAAAGCCCACCACGCCTCTCAAGGCTTCCCAAGTCCCCAGAGTAGGAACAGCCTATAGGACGGTGAGAATATGCTCCTGAGCTCAATGGGCAAGCAGCAGTAGGCCAGAGGCTTTCTCTGCTCCTCCCTTCCAGAATGCCTCACATGAGAGAGCTGGCATTAAGAGCTAGGTCTCTCTCAGAGGCCTTTCTCATCAGAAGAGGACTGTCACTGGAACACCACTGATGGTATCTAATCCGACAGGCTGGGGATGTTAGGATCCTCAAAATCTCCTCAGCTCTCAATGGCTCTGGTGTCACTTCCCCCACTTCTGACACAGGACAGCGGCAGCCATGATGTTGCCTTAGAGGAATAGCTGGCCCCAGGAAAGACCACACCTAATTTAGCAGCCTGGCTCCTCTTCTGGGACAGTGGCTGCCTAGCTAGACAAACAGCATGGACTTAAGGCTTCAGGGATGTTTGGTAAGTTAGAAACAAATGTGGCAAGTCTTGTCTCAGCTTCTGACAAGTGACAAAAGTTCTTTGTAGGAGAAAGCACCATGTGATTAAAGCAGGACAGAAAACAGAGGAAAATACCATTTATTCTGAATAGTAAACATATCTAGAGTTTCCACTTACCGTGTGAACCCTAAGTAAGGAAATGAGGGTTAACCTGCAGGAATAAGACATTTTAGAAATCAAAAAGCCAAGACAAATATGCTCTACCATGTCTGAAGATGTACACAGAAGTTAAGTTTCCACTGTTTATGGAGTAAAATTTCCCCTTTATTCTTGTTATCTGGTATGAAAGCCTTACATTTAAGATGGGAAGATATCCCACATCCTGACTTCAGAGATGGGGAAGGGCTGAAGCCAGAGCATGGGTGTCAGTCTGCAAAGACAGCAGAGGCATAAGAATCCTGCTGGGCAAATGGGTATGGACCGGGCAAATGGGTATGAACCAAGCAAAGAAAACAAACAAAAGCAACCATCGGGAGAGAGCAGACCAGAGGGCAGGCTGGTTCCTACACCCAGTCTAGGGTGACGGGTAGGATCCTGTCATAATCTCAGGTTTCCAGGAGCTTGTGTTAAAGCCAGCACTCAAGCTCAACCTCTGAAATATGAGATTTAAATATAATTTCATGTTAATTTTCTCTTGAAAAATAAGGCTGATTGCCAGAGCCAAACACCCAGCAAAGTATCACTCCCTGCAATGAATCTGTGCTTCACTTTGCTGTGATCCAAATTATTCATGTCACAAAGTTGCCACACTGCATCGGCTTGTGGAAGAAACTGTCAGACTAAATGTGACACCCCCCAAGTCCCCAAATCCTTACCATTAAAAAAGTCTGCATGAACTGCCTTTTCATTGGCTGCCAAGTCCATCAAAAGCCCAGTGCTGCCTCCTGCCTACGGAATGAAAGGCAAGGTTACATTAGCTGGATTTTCTGGGAGCGGGAGCCAAGTTCATCACAGCAGCCACCTCCACACAACAGGATGCTGGGCAGTTTGAAATGCACTCCAGATGGAGACAGATTTTAGTTCCGGACAGAGGAATGTGTGTGAAGAAGGATTCAAAGGAATTGTTTTTAAGGTCTCTTGAGGTCTGAAGTGGAAATCTCCAACTCTCTCCTGGCGCAGGCACAGAATCCACAAATATTTGCAACACCCAACATGATTGCCTTACTCTGGCCACCAACCCACCTTCTCCTGAGAATATAACCATTTCCCTTGGAAACCTGACCCACCCTGGCCCGCATTGTCTGGGGAGGGAAAGAGGTGCTGCCATAATGTAAGTTAATGCCCTAACTTACACTGCCTAAACTCGACCGTGGCAGTAAAATTGGGCCATGACTAAAGTTGGGTAACCCTACGCACTCAAACTCTGCACCTTCCTAGTCCCTGAAGGGATGCAAAAACAGTCCTCCAAGGGGAGGACCCTGGCCACAGACCTTGCCTCCACCCTAGCCCCTACATTCTAGGGCTGCTTGCTCAACCATACTCTGGCTCTTAAGTGGCAAGCCTCTCCTGTGTTCCCTTTTATGGATGCTCTCAGGATTTTTAAGACTCCTCACTTCCCAGAAGCCATGGGTGGTTGGCTCTTAAATCTCACTTTGAAATCCTCTCCACATCACCTGACTCACTCAGATCCTCAGGCTTCCTTTCTTTCCATTTCCATTTCTCTAGTCTTTCAAGCCAATCCACCTCTATCCTCTCAAGTGACCATCCTTCGGAGCAAATCATAAGTGTCTTTCCTCCTGGTAATACCGTCCAGTGATTCCCACACTGCCTACCTTAGGGACTAAAACGCGACAGAAGCTCAGCACTTCATGAGTGAGACCCACAAAACACACCCATTTTGCCCATTTTGCACTACTTAAACAACAGGCCCCTCCCCTCTCTGGCACTGTGAGCTGTACCATGCTAAATTGCATGGCACTACCTTAGTGGGCCAGGGGGCATCACCCCTGCCAGGGCTCTGCTCCTGTCAGAACTTCTCCTTTCATCCTCGTCCACACAGCAGTAACAGCACACAATTCAGCATCTGGCTGCAGAGGTATCTCTTCTCTTAAGCCCAGGCTGAGCCAGCCACAGCTGTGAAGGGGCCTTTGCAGACAGCCCCTACTTTTCTACTGCATTTAGTATGTCCAATCAGTCTCTCTGCCATCCTTATCCTGCCTAAGGACAGGGACTGTATCTATTTTTGCACCCCTAAAACTTTGAAAAAGGCACAGCTCTGACATCTGAGAGTTGGCCTGACAGTCCTCTTGCCCAGCCTAGACCATCGTGCGAAACACTCACATTGGCCATGTTCAGTCTGTGACCACAATGAATGAAACGCGAGAACCAAGACTATTTCACGATCCTGTACAGAAAGGAACCAGATCACAGTGAAAGCACATAAATACAGAAGAGTCTCCTCCATTCTAAGAAAGATGCAGGCGCCGCTTTTTTCCCAATTTGTCTACTGCGCTCCTCACCCCCTTCTTTCTAGATAGTTTATTAGGTGTCCCATCAGAGTTGCACGCTGCCTAACAGCACACACTCAGAAGTGGAGCACACGTACCTTCCAAGCCACCCAACGCAAATTCACACCCTGATAAGGTCTTGCTACCCTCGCCCGTGACAGCGCCGCCGCGCCGCCTCCACCAACGCAAGAGTCAGGACACGGATCCTCTAAGGACTGGGTCCCTGCTGATATCCGGGGTACTAGCGGTCCAGCTGACCCTGTGGGTCACGCTGAGGGGACCCGGACACCGAGAAGGGAGGAGGGCGTCAGGTCTCCGAGTCTCAGCGTGCGGACCGGGCTTCGAGAGCTGCTTTCGTCCCACTCTTCACACAGCCGCCTGCTACCCTGCCTCACCTCGTCCAGATCCACGTAGGGCCCAGCACCCTCAGGGAACATCTCATCCACCGCAGGCTTCATTTCGGACTCGCTGCTCTATAATCACTTCCGGTTCGCTACATCCGCTTCCGGTGCGCGCCTGCCGGGCCGGTTTAGGCTCTGGAGGACTGCGAGTCGGTGGTGCCCCGCCTCTTACCCAGATGCGCGTCAGCACCCTCCTGCTCCCGAGCTACCCTCATAGCCTCGCATGGAGGCGACCACTGCTATCCCTAAGCCAGAGAGCTGAATAGTCTGGCTAGGTCGGGTCCTCGGGAAAGCACCCCATTTCTGGACTATCTCAAAAGAATGCAAAACAGTGTGCACCCGGCTCGCAGAGCACTGTTCGTAAGAGCCAAAGGGGTGCAAACGATTCGTGTCATCAGTGGGTGGATAGATAAATACAGAGGTCCGTGCATATTGTGCAGCGTTGCTGAAACTTCAGTAGTGATTAAATCCTGGCCATGGGCAGAGCAGAAGGGATCTTTTGGACATTAGGCTCAGTGAAATAAGTCAGCCCCCAAAAGAGCACACTGAAGGATTCCACATTTCTATGTGTGAGATCCGCACATAGAGTAGGCAGTTTACAGAGACGGCGACCTAGGCGCATGACGGGTGCTGGGCAAGGGTATGGCGGGTTGTTGTTTAATGGGGCTGAAGTGTTGCCAGAACCTCAGTTCTGCAGGGTCTGGAGATGGTCAGCACCATCATCAGTGACGCAGTGAGCTCGGAGCCACTTCAATATAGTTAAGGGGAAATTTTTTATATTGTAATATTGCACAGTAGTTTTTAAAAATATGAATAAGAAAAGAGGAGGAAAGAGAAGATGGTGAGAAGGGGGAGGAGGAAGGGTGGAGGATCGAGGGAGCCCAAGCAAATGTTTTCTGGTTAATGAGCCTGTGGTGAACCAAAGCCGTGTCCCCAGCAAGATCCAGTGTCGCTAGGAACTCAACCCTGGAGATCCAGTGGCTTCCACCCCACAGGTGAAGCTGACCACCCTGGCCTGCTGTGGGCCCGGGTCCTGCAGGCTGGCTCGAGACCGCCGCTCCCACCATGCCGTCCTGAGTCTTGGAGCCCTCATCAATTCCCAGCCCCACCCTGCTCGTGGCTGTCGGGTTGAACCCAGTCTCTCCCAACACGAGGACTCGTGGCAGTGGTCCCTGTGTCTACCCTTGTGGTCCCACATAGTCTTCCAGTGTCCTTGGGCCATGTTTTCTATCACAGCTTTCAGAAGGAGGTGAGTTTGGGACTGGGCTGCTGGAAGGGGAGAGGGGCGCCAAGGGGCAAGATCGTTCCAGGAGAACAGCTGAGCAAAGCCTAGATGGAGGTTGTGCTGGGCAGGGGTCAGCCCAGCCTGAGTGGGCGGTCCAGGGCATGGAGAGAACGCAATGGAGACACCAGATGAGGCATGTCACTGGGAGAACCAAGGCAACGTCAGACCCAGGGAAGCAGCAGGCTGGCGGCCCAAAAGAGCTGCCCCTTCAGTTTCTTTCAGTAGCAGGCGTGAGTCGGGGTCCAGTGGGGTGGGTGCTCAGCCCTGCACAGCTGTTGTCCCAGCACACATCCCTCCCCCTGCAGGGCTGCCCCCACTTCCTGCTGCTCCCAGATGTGAGCTGTGAAGCACAGACTCCTGGCCCCAAGGTGACTATGTCCACTTCTTCGGCCTTAGGCCAGGCTGCCTGGACTAGAACTGGCTCCTCTAACTAGCTGTGGTGGCCACAGCTAATCTGCCTCAGTTTCCTCACTACAGTCTCGGGGAGTGCAGCCTGATCCACCCCACCCCCCGCGGGGGTCACCATAAGAACAGAATGAGAGCCACTGTGGATGCCGCACAGGCTGAAACTGCTCGCATTTATTAAGAGAGTGTTCGCCAGCAACCACAGTGAAGCCAGGTTCATGTGTACAGTGGTGGGGATGGCACAGCCGTTTTTGAGAGAAGCCCACAAGGTCTGCTGGAGTTTATTGGGCACGAGGCCAGTTGCCCCACCAGTGGCTCTGGGGCTCAGACCCACTGTGAGGTGCGGCCAGTGCCACTCAGTCCTCCTGGTAGGGGACATGGAAGCCCAGGGTACTCCCCAGGGGGAAGTGTGCGAAGAAGGTGCGGGCCAGGTCCTCTACCTGGGGGTAGGCACCCTGAGTCTGGAAGAACTGCACGTAGTTCCAGAAGTCGGAAGTGGAGAAAGGCCAGTAGGGCATGGCCTGCGGCTCAGCATAGGGGTCTGAAAGACACAGGGCTCAGCTCAGGGGCTGTCCTCACTGTCCTGCCCAGAGTTGGGGCTCCACGGACCGGGCTGTGCATGTGGCAGCGGGCAGTGCCAGTGGTGATGTGACCTTCCTGGCTCGGAGCAAGGGCATCTAGGTCACCCCCAGAACAGAGATAGACAGTGTCCTGAGAAACAGAGGAGGGAGGGGGAGTACGTGAAGGAACAGAGGAGGAAGAAGAGGCCTGGCCTTGTTGGAGGAGGTGCTGAGCAGGGACACAGGCCTGTGAGGAGACGTGGGTGCTCAGGCAGTGTCTTCAGGGGACAGAGACTTAGAACTGGAACAGCAGCCACCCTGGCGATGCTGCGCTGAGTTAGACGTCTGGGAGAGCCCAGGGCTGAGCCCACAGCTGACAATAAAGGTATCAGGGCTGCCCCTGCCGCTTGGCTCCAGCAGGCACAGCTCAGCAGGCAGCCAGACTCATTTCCCAGCATCCTCCAGCCCCAGCCCTGCCTGGAAGAACACGTCATTTATAAATGAAAGGACAGACAGGAGAACACCTTACCTTCCTCCTGCACCGGCTTGGCCCCTGCGAGGGAGAGGAGCAGTGTCACCCAAGGCCACCCTAGAAGGTCTCTGGACCTCAGATTCCCCAGCAGAAGGGGCTATTGCAGCAGGGAGGAGGGTGGCAGGCTGTGGCGACAGGGTGGGCCCTCACCTGTGAGCGGCCCCAACAGGAGGCACAGAGCCAGCCCCAGCAGCATGCAGGCCTGCATCTTCCCAGGTGCAGCCTGCCGGCGTCCACCTGCAGCAGGGACCAGAGAGCTGAGACCACCCGGCCCAGACCAGCCTCTCCAGCCTGCCCCAGCGCGACCCTGGGAAGGTCAGGGTGCAGCAGCTTTCCTCTGTCTGAGGACCGCCCACGCCCCATTGGCCGAACTTACTTCTGATGCCTAAAGAGACTTCGCTCTTAATGTGCCTGAGCACTCAGGGCCCAGGCCTCGCTCCCACAGCCACAGCCCAGCTGCGTAGCCTGGAGGGCACTGCTGCCAGCTCCGAGGCTGCTTTTATAGGAGCACTGGGGACCAGGAAGGAAGTGTCCCGCCTGAGCCATCAGACTGAATATCTCATCCCGCCCCAGCCCTGCAGGCTCCGTCACCTGCCGGCCAGCAGAGGCACCAGATCCAAAGACCCAGCGCAGAGCTTCAGGACAAAACTCCGTGCTGGTGCTTGAAACAAACCAGTCACTCTCCTTCAGGAGAGAATTTCTCCCTCTGATATCGGGGCCAGAGAAGATCCAGTAGCCCAGAGGCACCCCGGTAACCCAGAGGCACCCTGGGCCCACAGGGCTAGACCTGCAGGTCCACACCAGAGCTCCCTGCTTACACAGGCTCGGGAAGTCTGTCCTGGTCCCAGCCCCCTGCACACCAGCACCTCATAACAAGGGGCCCTCCAGGCCAGCCTCTGTGAAGGCGGTCAGTGTCCACCTTTCTCTCCACTCAAGTGGGCCTGGTAACCCTGCCCTTGAGGTCCCAACCCCCACTGAGCCCCCGAATCCACACTGTCCTCACTTCTGAGCCCAGGCCTCCTCAAGGAGACGGGAGACTCCTCACCCTCTCTGAGATCAGAGTCCCAGCTCTATCCACATGTCCTCACAAGCTTCATCCAAGGGAGTCAGGGCTCATTCCTTCCTAAACAGTGCCCTCCATTTAACCAGACACCCGAGATATGCATATGACTCCCCTCAGAAGATGCCACCCACCACCATGGACTCCAGGCTTCATTTCCGGGCTCAGATACCTGGTCCCTGTGGCTTCTTTAGGGCAGTTGTCTCAGGGTCCCCAGGAGCAGCAAGCCCACGACTCACTGGGAGAGTACACAGTACACAGCCCATGGCCACTGTTCACCAGAGCACAGAGGAGGTCTGCAAAGCGCGGGTGACCTGGCAGCAGGGAGGAGGGTGGCAGAGCCTGGAGAAACCGGCAGGAGTGCCCAGCGTGAGCCGTGAAGGGCCCAGGCCACGGCTCACTGTCGACCTTGACGGCCACAGGTCTGAAGAGACAGATGCACCTGTGATGTGACATGTTCGGTATCTTTCTAGTTTCCTCACAAAAGGCCACCTGGGGAAGGTCCAGGAGTAATAACAGCAAAGGTATTGAGTGTTGAGTACATTTGCCTTTTTTCTTGGGTGTTTGTTTTCCATAACGTATTACCTTTATGCAGGAAAAGAAACACTAAGAGTAGCCCAGCGGCCCCAGCAGCACCTGTCAGCGCTCAGTGCCACGAGGACCCCCACGGCCGTTTCGCACTTTCTCTCTGCCTGGATCCCTCAGCCCACTCACTGCCCTGGACACGGGCTTCTGGCCCTACATGGAGGACGTGCCTCTGCCCCCACCATGGGTCCCTCTGTCTCCTGCTGCCCTGCAGCCCACCCAGAAGCCCCATGTTGTGAGGTCTCACTGTCTCTACCTTAGAATCACCAGGGTCCTGCTAAAAGCCGGGCTCCCATTTGAGGGCCAGGGGACCAGGCCTGGACAGCCAGGCTGGGCCAGAAGTGCCATCCGACCCTGTGCACTGCAGGTCTCTGCCACCCCCTGAGTTCTGACTCAGAGGCCCTGATGGACCAAGGAATCTGCTTTTCCAACACATTTCCTGGCGTCCCAGCTGGGTGGCCAGTCAGTGGTCTTTGTCCCAGTCCGCATTTGGACTCTGAGTGGGTTGTTCAGCCTCCCATGAGGGATTCTAAAGCAGTGAGCCAGGGCAGGCTGAGGCACTGGTGGTTTGACATGGGTCCCAGGACTGCTGCACAGCCTGCCTGGTCACCGTGCCTGGGACCGTCCCTGCTCTTGTCCTCACTGTTCCCAGCCCCACCCTGGCTCACACAGGGCCCTGTGGACACATTGGTGGCCCAGAGAGGGCCAGCTGCCTGGGACGGGGAAATATGGCGGTGCACAAGGCCAGTCCTGGTGAACAGAGGCTGTCCTCCCCCTGCCTCCCCGCGGAAAAAAGGTGGCTCAGGCAACCCGAGGATCGGGCAATTATTACGAGGTCTCTGGCGCCCCCTTCTGGCCATACAAGGACACCAGCATGGCCGGCAGTTGGTCAGGGCTGTGCCCCAAGAGCCTGTCCTGCCTTTCTGAGTTCCGGGGCACCTACCCCTGCTCCTCTGAGCTGTCAAAACTCAAGCAAAATTTTATGTATATGGGGGTGGATGGGAGGGTGGGTAGGGCTATGGGAAAAAATGAGAATTAAGTTGTGTCTTATACTGGTACAAATCCCCATTATGGAGTGCAGTCATGATGTGTATATTTAATGTACCAATAAAGATTTTTAAAAATGAAAAAAAAAAAAAAAACCTCAAGCACAGACCTTTCCTCGTGGTTTAGAGTCGCCAGGGCCACAGGTCCTCGGGGATACTGCTCTTAAGCCCTGTGGTTTCCTGTCCCTCCTCCCCGTAGTCACCCAGCCTTTAAGGTGTTCTGGACAAGTCCATGCTGCCCCCACAGTGTGGCCTCTGTAGCGCCTCAGTTGAAGCTGTGTTAGCGCCCCTGCTGCCCCTGGACCACGCCCTGCATCGCGCTGAGGCTTGGCTCTGCCTCCTGCCCTGCCTTGCCTTGGACAAACTTCTGCAAGCTTCACCGCCTCCAGCCCCTCCCCAGCGCAGATCTCCCAGCTCCGCCCTCTGACCAGAGTCTCCACTCCGCAGCCAACAGTGTCCTCCTCCCCTGCCGTGTTCCTGGGCTCCTGGCATGATAGGCGAGGCCTGGGAGTGTGCAGACTGCACACACAGTGGGCAAAGTGGGCGAAGTGGGCTGTCTGCCTTCCCCCAGTGAGCCAGGACCAAAACCAGATCCTTATCAGCTATGCACCGTGGATGAAAACTGATTTGGAAAGACCCACCAAAAACGCTCAGATCAGAGGTGAGTGGCAACTGTAAGAGACTGAAGCTACAGTAGAAATCTAGGAGGCCTGATAGGGCTCCGTCTGGGATCCCCCAAGCTCTAAGTCCAGAAACCAGAAGCGGACATCAAGCCCACTAAAGCCCATTACTAAAAGTGGGCTCCAGGGGGCGCCATGCTCAAGGTCTGCACTACTGGACCCCAGTCCTGTTCAAGCCAGAAAAAACTATCAAAGAAAACCCCTCCGGCGGTCACAAGCCTGGCCACTCAAGACCTGAAAGCTAAAATGTGTAAGTATAGGTTCTTCTTTCAAATAATCTCGTTCCTCCCTTGAAATGACAGGAGTTCCAAGTAGACCCAAGTCCAGTTCAGGAGAAGACACCCCAGAAACAAAGAACCTGAGCTGGGGGCTGTGGAGGCCCACCGAGGCCTGAAAGTAGTGGACATCCCATTAGATTTGAATTTCAAATAATTAAAACATTTCTAGTCAAATTTGTCTAGTATAACATCAGGGATAAATCTGCCAAAACTCAATTCCTTGTTTCACTGAAATTCCAGCTTCTCTTGTGTTTTCATTTGCTGACCCTGGCAATGCCATGCCAGACAGAGCCCTGCCTGGTCAAAGTGGCAGTGAGAAGGGGCCCAGCCCCCACTACAACACACATGGCTCCGCCCCAGGCGCAGGGGAGGAGTTTGCCAGGTGCTTGTCGCTAGAGCCCTGAGCTCGCATGCTGACTGGGGACGAGGGGCTGGGCCAGAGGGAGCCCAGTGGTCCCAGGTTCCCAGTGGTCCCAGGTTGTGGACAGACCCTCCTCCCCAATGGGGTCAGCCTGGCTGGGGCACCTGGGTCCTGTGACTCAGCAGGACACATTAGCACCGATGTGAGCACGGGTGGTGAGAGGCTCCCCGCACCGTGGCCCTCCCCACCTGGGTGGTGCTCCTCACCTGGATGGCACTCCCCGCCTGGGTGGCGTCCCTCATCAGGGCCCCTGAGACCCGGCTGTCTTGCTTGTGGACTCCAGCTGGAGAAGAATGCGGCTGTGGGGTGATACACAAGCCTGGGGGACCCATCCATCCAGAGACCTGGCTGCCACATCCTGGGTCCCAAAGCACATGCTGCAGACCCTATCTCACAGTCACCCAGCCGTCCTACCTTCTCCACTGACCCCAAGTGCTGTGCCCACCATGTCTCCAGGAACACACTAGGGAGGCTGAAGTGTGGAGCAGGTTGGCTCTGCCAGGCTGGATGGGAGACCTGGTGCCCACCAAGGAGCAGCCAGGTGGGCTGCGTGGGCGGCACAGGCCAGGGGGCCCAGTCCTACTCTGTGCAGAGCACTCCTCACTGGGCATGGCTGATTGGTAGACAGGGCCTGACCAGGCACCACAGTGCACGGCCTGCTGGACTCCTGCCAGCGTAGCCCGGTCCCTTCCCAGTCACAGGAGGGGCTGAGGCCTTCCTAGGGCATAGTGCTTGCTGGGTGAGGACCCGTGATTTTAGCAGAGAAAGCCACACCCATCCCAGACCTGTTCACAGGGCAGCAGCCTATCCTGACTGAGGAGACACACTGCCCCCGGAAGAAGAGGGTCAGCAAGGCCCCAAGTTCTCTCCAGGTCCTGACACCAGGGGTTCTGGAGCTGGACAGTCCTGAGTGTAGACTGAGCACATTTAAGGGAGCAGTGGGGTGGGGACCACCAGGAATGTTCTCTGCAGCCCTCTGCAGGTCCCTGATGCCTGCAGGAGCGAAGGGAGCTGGATAGATGGAGCGCTGGAGGGCATGGAGGGGTCCTTCCTGGGGGCTGGGAGGCAGGCTTAGGGCAGCTGTGTGCAGAGCACGGGGCAGTGGTGCCAGGCCAGCCTGGCCCACGCACTGGGGCACTCACAGAAGGCTGAGTCCCCATCAGCCTCCTGAGGCTCCAGGCAGGCCCAGCCATCCAGAACCATCATGTTAGACTAAGTGGGAGAGAGGATGGGCTGAGCCTGCTCCCCAGCCTGAAATAGATCTATTGTTTACCCCTATTCATTGCTACATAAAAGATGAATTTATGGGAACTGGGGCTCAGCATGCTTCTCAGCCTGGCTGAGGCCCTGGGCAGCATGTCCATCCTGCAGCCCTGGCCTTTGAGGGCCTCTGCTGGGAGCCAGCACCGGCCGCTGGAGCTTCCCTGCAGACCACCCGCCACCCACGGCTCCCTGACTTTCTGGCTCTGCTTTCCCTGGCATCTGGTGGAAGAGATGAAAAAGGAAGGGCAGCGTGGCCCTCACACTCCAGGCTGCTGCCCTAGATTCTGGGTCCATTGATCCATCCAGGAAGCAGGTACTGTGAGCCCAAGCGTGGGGAGCTGAGCACATGCTCCGCCTGCTGGGCCAAGAACCCCGGCTCAGAAGTAAAGGGCCAGACGTGCTTTTGAAGCCTGCGCTAAATCTGGCTTCTTGGGCGGCTGGGAGGCTGCCCTCAGACTCGGCCTTGCGAGCAGAACATCTCTTAGTGGGCCCATTGAGCATGGAGAGGTATGTTCCCTGGAGCTGGGGAGAACGTCCCAGAGGAAAACCAGGCCCTGAACCCGGCCCTCCTGCCCTCCACTGCCTCCCTCAGGGTGATGTGGCTGGGCAGGAACTGTTCCCACCCTGTCCCACCCCAGCTGTCAGTGTGGGCTGCTGCTTAAACAGCCCAAGTCACACAAATGCATCCCCACTATGGCTCCTGGAGACACGAGCACACCAGCACAGGCTGGGCCTCACACTGCAGCTCTGGGCCAGCGAGGTGGGTGGCTGGTGCCCCGCCGATGGGTTGCTGACTGCACTGCTGGCCTCTAGCCTCAAGATTCCAGGGCTTCTCGTGACTCAGGACAACCTCGATGCCTCGGTTCCGTCACACACACCCAGGGCACTTCCCAGAGGACACAGCTCTAATAACACACGCTGGGCCGCCTGTGGGGTGAGTACAGGCCTCCGACTCCCGGGATTAGGGCCCGCCAGCCAGAGCTGCTCTGAGACCTGTTTGGGCGGAGAGTGCGCATGGACGCATCCTCGGGGTGAGCTATGTCCTGTAGCGATGCACCAACGCCTGTTTTCCCTTTGCCGAAGAAGGGAAATGTGCCCAGTACAATTTCAGAATCGCTGTGCTTTAGGCAGAACCTGGAGATAGGCTAGGTCTGTGTTGTGGGCCCGCCCCGGTGCAGAAGAGAACCGAGGCGGCCATCTTGGTGGGGGAGGCGCCCCCTCCTGAGCTCCAGGTCTCCTGATAGAATCTGTGGCCACACAGCAAGCAAGGGAGGACAGCAGGCCCCACTCCCCACACCTGACTCCTGCTTCCCCAGCCCTGAGGCCCACGCTCCAGGGAGGGGCAGGAGACTAAAAGTCAGGCAGAAAGTCGGTTGCACACCAACGTGGGGTGCCTGGGGATGTGGCAGGGGTTCTGGGCACGAGGATGTGAAGCTCCAGGTCTTCTGTTGCTGGACGGCTGGAGAGGCCACACCTAGGGCCTCCTGTAAGCCTTAGGAAGGGCAACCTCTGCCACCCACGGCTTTTCTCAGCCCCCGTGGGTCCCCGCCAGGCTGGCCTGTGGGGAAGCCTTGTGCCCGCCACACTTCCCTCCCAATCTGCCTGTATGCTGAGGTGGCTTCCTCGAGGGCCCTCACCCCCACTCGCCACGTGGGGCAGCCCCATGGGAGGCAAAGGGGCTTTGGCCCGTGGCCCACGTGGCCATCAGCAAGTTGGCTTCTAGGGAATGGGTTTTTGGACAATTTGCCAGGAATTTGATGGTGGCATGGTGACTAACAGTGTCATCCTCTCCTGAGGCAGCCAGATCAAGACACCAGGGCTGGGCCTGCCCTGTCTGTGGTCAGAGGCCTCCGGGCTGGTGGCATGGTGGGCCCTGCACCTGGGCTCACCCATCCACTGCATTTCCTGTGGTCATTCTGCTGCAGGTCATGGTCCAGTCCAGGCTGAAGGTGGGGACAGACATGCTGGGTGGAGCCAGGAAAGCCCACTGAGGCCCAGATCAGATGCTCTGAGAGGGTGGGGAGCACGGGTAGAGGTGGGTGTGGGGACAATGGGCTACATCACACAGGAAGCCTGTGGAGTTTAAGGCACCAGGTTGGAGCCTCCCCAGCCTGGCACAGGGCTGGAGGGCACTGGAAGGGGCAGGAAAGTCTCAGTGGTGAGGCCAAGTGAGAGCCTCCTCCTGGTTCACTGGCGGTGGCTTTGGCTGGAGTCCACACATGGAGGAAGGTGAGGTCACTTTCCAGCCCTTTCCCAAGGTCTTAACTACATCTGTTCTCCTGGACTCAACCCAGGGATGATGGTGCCAACATAAGACTTGGGGGAATGTAAGCTGTCTGGAGCCTGGTGTCCACCTCTGGCCTCCGCCTCCGAGTCTCCTCTGCCCTCCTCCCTCTGCCCTTGGCTCTCAGGACACATCTGGGACACATCTCTCCGGGTGACCAAGTGACCTCCCTGAGTCAGCCACACCTTGAGAGAGTCTGCCCTGTCTCCCCAGGCTGTGGTTGCAGGACGAGGTGACCGGCCGTGTGTCTGGAACCACTGGCGGAAGCGGGTCACCTGTACCCTCTAGGACCTGTCGGTCCTGCCTCCCACTCCCACTGCAGACTGCGCTGAGTCCTTTTATGGGAGTTCTGTGACCCCGAAGAGGGGCACCGCCGAGGAGAGCTCAGCCCGGGCCTACATCTCTTCCTGTCTCTCCCAATGAAGTGCAGAGATGACGGATTTTCCGAGGGTGCCAATTGTTTGCTTCCTTTCAGTCTCAAGAGGAAAGTGGTTAGAAATGTGATTACAAGGCTGTTTATTAAGTGGAGACATATTTTATCACTTTATTATGTCCACAGTATCGTGTGGGTTGAGAATTTGACTTTCAGGCCCATATAGAAATTTGTTTATATAACTAAGTTAATAGTGAAAAAATGGCTCAGTGTTAACAAACACGTTTCATTAACTTAGACTAGATTAAAGGTTAAAGACCTGAAAGACTGTAGTTAGCTGGGGGCTTGATCCGGTAGTACTTCCCGAATCATGCCACACTAAATCAAACACTGATGCCTCATTTGGCTTATTAAAAGAAAATTACACTAATTGGACGTGACATAGTAAGGTCCTTTTATTTAACAGTGGGTGACTGCAGGGGCCTTGTCTGGGCAGGTGACACATGGCTGCGGGTCCTGAGGCTGTGTGTGGAGACCCAGGTGGAAGACCGAGGGCTCTGCCTGCCGCAGGATCTGATTCCCATTTTCAGCTCAAGCTTCCCACAGCACCAAAGGGCCGTCCCTCACCGCAGGAGCTGCCTGCCTGGTCAGAGCTTCGCAGACCTCTCGGTGTTCAGCCCCTTGCTGTGATCCCCTCTGCAGGAGATCCAGGAAGCCTCCCACTCACACGGGCTGGGCCCAGACTCCACTCCCTGTGGCAGCAGCAGGGTCTCTGGCTTCAGGAGGCTAAGACTCCCATGACATCACGTGACAGGCACCTAGAAGCAAGCCCAGCGCCCAGTGCGCCCCAGGGTGGGGGAAGATTACGCAAGGGCATGGTGCAGCCGAGCCATTTCCAGCAGCCTCCCAGAGTCAGAGACACAGCTTGAATAAAATAAAGCAGTGTTTTCAGTCAGCGAGACAGAAGGGCGCTGACAACACGCAGCAGGCACAGAGGCCGGGAGGGCAGCGGGATGTAACACTGGAAGCTCGGCTGCAGAACTGAATGTCTTTTCTGGAACATGGTCCACTCTGAGGGTTTTCTATATGCAGGTGGATGGGGAGACAATGGGTTGGCCCAGTAACCTCCTCTATGTAGAGCATCTCCAGAGGGTTCCCCGCCCCACCTGCACCCATCCTCGTGAGACGCTCCCATCCATGCTGTGCACCCCACCACTGCACTGACCCTAGCTGCAGGGCAACGTCCAGCTTGAGTGGGCTTCGTAGAATGAACCGAGATGGCTCCCTTCTTTTGCTATTCTGGAGTGTATCAGGAGAGAGTACTGGTTAGAGTTGTTGTACGTATGTTGTCTATAGGTTACAGAAAGTTGTTTGGTTAAATTCATCAGTGAAGGCATCTGCACCTCAGGTTTTCTCCATAAGGAAGCTTTTAGCTAAAATTCAATTTTCTTCTTAGACTCATGGTCGTTGGGGCCTGTACTTTTGCTCTGAACAAGCTTGGGCGATTTCAAGGCGCTTGCTCCTGTCATAGGAGGAATTATACTTCTCAGCATAATGTTGCCATAATATCCCTCTCTTGTCCTTTGGATGTCTGTGGAGTGTGTCAGTGTCACTTTTTCATTCCTAGTATTGGTAACTTCTGCCTTCTCCCTTTTTTCCTGATGTGCTGGCCAGAGATTTATCTTTTTTATTGATCTAGTTTAAGAACTAGCTTTTGGCTTTATGGATTTTTCTCTAAAGTTTTTGTTTCAATTTTATTGATTTCCACTGAAATCTGGATTCTTTCTTCTGTTTACATTGGGTTAGTTCAGTTTTCTTTTTCTCATTTTTAATGTGGAAGATGAGGTCATTGATCTGCAACTTTTTTCCTTCCACAGACTCTAATGATAAAAAGTCCTTCTTAGTACCATCCTACAACATTTAACATACTGTATTTTCCACTTTACCTAGTTTAAAATGTCTTTCTCGTTTTCCTTTTGATTTTCTGGATTCTGGAGTTGAGCCTGAATATTTATCTTGGTCAAACACACAGGAAGCGTTCATTCTGCGGTTGTGTGGAGTGTCAGAAGCTAACCTGAGCTTTTGGGTAGTGGTGTTCAGATCTCCCAGTCCTCACCTCCTTGCCTTCTGTCAGTGAGAGACTGAGTCCTGGAGCACCTGCAGGACACTTCCTCCTCTACCTGTTGTACGGAATGCTGTGGTGAACGTCTCCATGTTTGCTGCCGCGTGGCATCAGTGTATTCTCCGAGATGCGTACATCTCTAGTCCTCCTGTTCGTCGCAACCTTACCTTCCAGAAAGCTCGCAACCCTCAAGCTTCCGCAGTGTGTGAGGACACTCGTTTCCCCAGCCTCTCTCGTGTCTGCAGGAGCACGAGGAAGGCCTGTGCTTTCTTAGATGCCAAGTTTTCCCTGGAAAACTTCTATTCTGTTTTCTTCTTTGGCCTTCAGCTGCCTTCACTGTTGCCTAGATGAGAGGTTTCTGTGCAGTGACTTCTGTTTGCAATTGCCAAGACCCTGGGCCCAGTGGCCACTCAGAGAAGTGACATTTGTGACAAAGCCCTGTTGGTGCCAGAGTAGCCCACAATAGGACTCTGTGCCATCCTGGCAGGCCAGTCCTCACCTGTCTGTGTCCTCTCTCTGTTCTCACTTCCTGTCATAGAGGCAAAGCCACCATATGACTGAGGAGCAGAGGAGCCAGGTGCACTGCAGGTCCCCATTCTCCTATCCCCTTACAAGGCACCTGTGCCCAAGGCGCTTCCCTTGGTGTCCACCAGTGTCTGGGAGCAATGGAGGGAGCCCAAGAGAGGTCTCCTGGATGAGATGTCAGTGACGAGACACAGCAGCACCATGCCCTGTGGACCACAGTCTGGGGCAGATGAGAGGCATCCTTGACCTTTCACAGAAGCTGTGACCTGGGAGATCACATCCTCCCCACTGGCTGCAGAAAGAAGACATCTCTTGGATCATTTTACCTCAGCTCTGTCACTACCACATAGAATTACAAAGCCATGACCTGAACATTCCATGCAATCATCCACAGACACATCTATCTCCTAACTCACCACTTGACAGCTGGTAAGAAAAGCAGGAGATGTTTATGTATTTGGACTGACCTTCCTAATCCCTGCCTGTGCCTCCAAGTGGCCTGGAGAGGATCTTGAGCCATTGGCCGGTTCCTTGGAAGTGTTTCCAGCTCCTGTAGTGGGGCTTCGGTTAATGAGCAGGGAGATGTCCATTTCATCTGGAAAAGCAGCCATCCACAAGGGAAGGGTGTGTGGGAGGAAGCAGAGCTTGGGAACCTGGACCACTGAGGAGTACATCTCCAAAATGATGTCGATCAGCCCTGGGTACAGATGTCGCCCCAGGGACAGCTGATATCACAGGCCAGCCAGTGCCTTTATGTTTCTCATCTTTATTCTCCATCACAGCTTTTCGTAGAACATTGTGAGCAGAAGAAATGTACCTGGAGCCCTTCTCTTCCATCCCTGTTCCTCTGGAGTCATTTCCCAGGGGAACCTGCCCTACCAATAAGGAAAATGCTGGATACTTTCCACAGAACACAAGGAACCCTCAGGGAGACCTGAGGAACTGGGCCCTGAAAAAGACAGCCCGGGGTCTTGTTTCTTATCTGGCTGCCCTGGGATGAGGGGGATGGGGCCCTGAGGGGGAAGATGGAGAACACCAGCATGGCCTGTCTTGTAAGGTCCTGGGAAAGTTTGATCCTATTTAGACTGAGTCAAGACCAGGCCACCTAAGGATGCCCACGTAGGTGGGCTTGGGACAGAGGAACCTTTCGCAGGTGTGTCCAGAGAGATTCAGTGCTGCTGAACCAGCACAAGGCTCACAGGAAAGGCTCCAAGGTGAGCATAGGACTGTGAGGTGCAAACGTGTTCTGGAGGCCCTAGGGCAGGAGTGCACTGGAAACAGGAGCACTCCGTGCCTGCCTGGCTTTTTATAGCGCCACCTACATCCCAGGAGGAGCCCAGCAGGACGGAGTGAGCTGGAACTATCATCCCCCCACCGCACACCGGGGGGCACAGACCAGGAAGAAGGTTCTCTGCCAGGCTTGGGCTGAAATTACTGACACTCTAGTGGGAAATCAGATTTCCCACTAGAACTGAAAAGCAGTTCCTACCAGCAAGAACCAGAATCCATAAAATATTGACAAAAAAATAAGATTGCAGATAAAGTTACATTGATTCTCTCTTCTGTGCATTTTCTCATTTTTTCTTCCTGTTCAAGAAGCCAAATGTCTCCTGCTCCCTGAAAC
Source organism: Petromus typicus (assembly GCA_004026965.1). NCBI lineage: Eukaryota > Metazoa > Chordata > Mammalia > Rodentia > Petromuridae > Petromus > Petromus typicus. The sequence goes on along the minus strand of PVIR01007583.1, from coordinate 5,415 downwards.
CACTCAGTGGGCACCTTAGTCTATGCATCACACTCCTGCTAACAGAGAACCATGCCCTACGTGGGACCTGGTGGTCCTATTGGGTACTCTGCCTCTGTGTGTGTGTCTGTGTGTGTCTGTCTGTCTGTTTGTGTGGGTGTAATACTCCTTACTGCTGAGTGACTGCCTAGGTCAGGTGACAGAGGACTTAATGCTCCATTGGCTACCTCCCCCATACCCCCATTACTTTTGGGTTGGGGTTCTCCCCAGGTCCCTCTTCTTGGCACTGTGCCTGTTTCCTGGGGCTGCAGTGAGGATGTGCCATAAGTGCAGTAACTTCAAACAACTGAACTTTATTCTTTCAAGGTGCTGGAGGCCAGGAGTCTGAGGTCAAGGTGTCAGGGGTCCCGACTCCCTCTGGAGGTGCAGGGAGGACCCTAGTGCTCTGTCAGGCCCTGGTGGCTCCCAGAAAGTTACAGAGGCTTGTGGCAGCCTCAGCCCAGTGTCTGTCTCTGTCTCCACTTGGCTGCCTGCCCTCCAAACCTGTGTCCAAATTCTCTTTCTCCTAAGTACTCAATTCACTGGATTAGGGCCTGCCCTGATCAGCGACCTTTCTGTAACCAATTACAATTGCCATGGCCCTGTTTTCTAGCTTCCCTGGGTTCCAGGAAGATGTGAACTCTGTCCATACTCTGTGGTGTTTGAGGATCAGCCACACAGCCACTCCCAAACCACTGTGTCTTCTGAGGTCCCTGCCCGTCATGTGGACCCCATGCTCTCAAGTCTCATGTTCCCCGGTGGAACTGATGGTTCCCCCTCAGGTACCCCAACCCCAGCACGCAGGGTGCCAGTCCCTGTGCCAATTTTCCAGGCCCTGTCTCTCTACTGCACCCACGGCCTGTGGGCAAGTCAGTGTGGCAGTTCCATCTGTCAGTCCTGCTGAGCACAACCTTGAGAACATGGGTTGCAGGGTGTTGGGGCCCTGCCCAGGAAGGAGCTAGGAACCCAGAAATCAGATAGCAGCAGCTGCAAGAAAAGGAGCCTGTCCACCTGAGGATGCTGGGAAGCTGCCTGCCAGCCTGAGCTTGGTCTTGGCCCATCCTCTGCAGACATCTAACTCTGCTGACTCGCTTGACCTTCTCTTCTCTTTCTTTTCTTTCCTTTTATTGAAGAAAGGGAGGTTTATTTCGGCTTATGGTTTCAGACGTTTCAACCCACAGAATGGCAGCTCCAAGGCAGGAACACCAGGCAGAAGAGTGTGGTGGAAGGGAGCTGCATAGCTCAGGGCAGCCAGGAAGCAGAGCAGTATACACTGTCCCTGTCCAGCCTTTCTGAGCTAGGACCTTTGCAGGTGCTTGGGACACTCACCATGACCCAGTCTCCGAGCTCTGGGCGCCCATTTCCCTGAGGTGGCAGCGGGCCTCAGATCCTCCTGGGCTGTACAGTGTGCGGAGCCAGATTGGGCAGCCCAGGCAGACCCTGAACCCTGTGAAGTTCAGGTGGGTCTCTCCCTGGGCTCCAGGGAAGCTGCGGGCCAGGTCACCAGCCAGGTCACCTGCTTCCCAGCAGTACAAGAACAGCAGGGTAGAAAGCATCCGTGTGGGGCCCCAGCAGGACAAGGACATGCAGTGACCTCAGAGGGGCAGTAGGAGCTCTCGTCTGGCCCTGGAATGTTCCACACTGATACCTCCTGAAGCCCTCAATGGTGTCAGCTCCAGCACAGGATCTGGGCCAATGTTGACAAGTGTGCTTTTCCTCCTGACCCAGTGGAGACACAAAGTCCCTAAAGGCAGCACTCGAGGCCTCTGCAGGTAACCAACAAGCCTGCATGCTGGGGCTGCTCCTGGGCTATGGGAGACGGCATCATTAGACACCTCCAGCTGTTCATCCTTCTACCCAGCAGCCCCTGCCAGTGGGCACCATGCCCTCTCTACCATGGCATCACACCTCCCTCATCCTGGTCCATTCTCAGCCTAGGCCTGGTCCTGGCCCAGCCAGGAGAGCCCTGGGCACCAGCCCAGCTTCCAAGGTGAGCCAAGCAGAGATAGTATCCAACTCACAGGCTTCTCCAGGAAGCAGATGTGGAACCACCAGCCTGGGGGCCCAGGGTGAGGCTGCAGGGGAGTGGTGGGGGAAGGCAAGCAGGCGCGTGGCAGCAGGGTTCACATGTGCTGAACTGTCCCTGTGTCTGTGAGGAGCTGCTCTTGGGCTGTCATCACCATGGTCCCCAACGCATTTTCACAACTTTCATTAAGTCTCCCCAGGAATCTGGACTTGTCAAGCGCTCTTCACAGTGACCTGGCAGGCATGCCCCATGGATGCCACCCTAATTAAAAAGGAAATTGAAAATCTTCACACCTTCTGCCTGGCTATAATGAAGACTGTGAGCCTGGAAATCCTCCTGCTAGGACTTTGTCAAGCTACATGTCACACAGGCAGCACCAAGGGGGGCCCTGCAGCAGGTTCTGAGACAAGAATGTTGGAGAGGATGTCAGGGAGGCCCCAGCCCACATGCAGAGCGCCCTCAGGACACCACGGAGAGTCCCCGTGGAGGGACCCTCTGAGGGCAAGTGTCCCTGCTGGCTGCAGGGGGTTAGGATGAACCTCAACACCTGGAGCTCACGCCCTCTGAAGCCCCTCCCCCTGGTCTTCTCTGGCCTGACTTGCTCTTGCTGACTGAGCACGTCAAAGGCTAAAATGGAGGCAAAATCAAATTCAGTATAGGAATGGGACACGTTTCAAGGGGTGATGTCCCAGCTAGGAGCCAGTAGGTCTTAGGCCCAAGGGGAAGGGGATGGCACAGAGGAGCAGGCCCCTGCTTCTGCCCTGTTCCAGGAGGCGGAGGCAGGTGGAACCTAAAGGAGCACTGCCTCAGATGTACGGACACAGCAGTCCTTGCTGTGATGCTTGATAACGAGGACACCATCAGCCGCAGCAGAGCTGCCACTCGCTAAGCAGATATCCCTGCAGAAGTGCCTCCTCACGAGGCGGCGTGGCCCCTCCACTAGGCTGCACAGTCCTGGCGAGTCCCTCATGACAGTCACTGTGAGCCAGTCCCTTGTTAAAACTCCTGCCTGTTACTCTTTGTTAGAGCTCTGAACAAGTGCCTCCATCTTGATTTTGACACCTCTCATGCATGCAGCCAAGAGCCTGTGCCAAAGCGATGGCTGTCTGACCATGTCATCCTCCTCTACTCAGATGCTCTCTTGCTGTGTGGAAAATTTCCTTCTAGGTCCTAAACGGACCTACAGAGCCAGCCCAGGGGCCAGAAACTAAGGAGGCTTCAGCCAACAGCCCTGGAGGGTGTGAGTCCTATGAATAGCAGTGGGAGTGGGCTTGAGTGTGGGTCCGCCCTTGCAGAGCCTGTGAGTGCGACCACAGCCCTGAGATGGCCCACCACAGCCCCAGGAGAAGCCTGGAGCTCCAGGTAAATGTAGACACAAACGGTGGTAAGCGCTGACTGTTTTAAGTCGCTTTGTCCTGGGACAACTGATAATTTAGCAATGAACATACACATTCCCAGACCCAAAGATGGGGACAACCCTGAGTGAGGTGCTGCTGTGTTGATGGAGCTGTAATTCCTGACAGCAGACCCCTCAGCAGCTTCTGGCCCCCCTACCCCAGGGGCCACGTCCTCTGGGGAATTGACCCCCCACTATGAGGCCCACCCTGCCACACCAGAAATGACATGCTGAAGGCTGCTGTCACCCCACAGTGATGTCCCAGACCTGTCACCCAGAGGACAGTGGAAAGTTGGGGTGGGCAGATTGGGGGGGCAGTGGGGAGAGGAGAGCAGGAATCTTGGGGACGTTACTGCAGTGGCTGGGGGTGCAGATGGGAAGGATGGCCTGGCACTCAGGGCTGCTGGGCCACCACTAGAGGGCTGTGCCTAGGCAGGGCCAGGACACCCCTTCCGCTCTCATGCGGTCCTAGGTGCTGGAGGAACATCTCCTGTCCAGTGATCTGCAGTGGTGGGGCCTCACTGGGGACGGCAGGTAAGGGGAGGATCTTACTTCCATCCTAGCAACTTCAAGACAGCTAAGAGTCCAGGTGTGCTAGGGACATATTCCAAAATGAGTGAAAACATCCATCCTCCTCCAATCAGTCCACAGCATCTTGACCAAATCTGCTGTTATCCCAGTGAACTTAAAGATGGCTTCAGAGCAGCACTGCAAAGCAAATGCAGGGTAATTCCAACTTGGAGAGGAAAAGTCCTGAAGGGCTACCCCCGCACTGTCCCCCATCAGGGCAATGCCTCAAAGGGACTCATGGAGCTCATTGCACCGCCTGGCAGCCGACCAGAGGCTGGCCCAGGAAAGAACCTCTGAGGGGGGACGATCCAGGCCGACACTCAGCACAGTCACCAGTGTTTCTCTCATCATCAAGAAAGTTCTCTCCCTCCCTCATTTATGAAGATTTTTTTCTTTGTTTATCCAAAATAAATGTTGAACTTTTGCAGATACCTCTGACATCGAGCAGCTGGATGGTGGCTTTCATTCTCACTACTGATGGGATAGAGTTCTTCTTGTCTGTTTCTGACTTGAACCCCAGTCCCTGAAAGCTGCAGAGAGGAGCCCAGTGACTCAGCCAGGCAGCCTGGAGACTTGTGTGGTGATTCCATTTACCAAGGTCAAGTCCAGCATGCTGACCAGGCTCAGGGTTGTGGGTGGCTTGGGGACAGCAAGGCAGGGTGGGCGAAGGGTGAGAGCCTCTGCCAAAGCCCAGAGTGGGCTTCCTCAGTGCCTAAGTCCCAGGAAACGGTGCACAGGATAGCAGTGGCTACCTGTCCACCAGGTCTGTACTCCACAATCATCTACTGGTCCCTGCAGAGGCCACTAGGCCCAAGTTCATGCTCCCAGCTCACCTTCAGGTCAGTGATGGAGGAGCAAGGAGGCATACCGGGCTGGCAAGGGGTCCCTGGGTCCTCTGCTTCCCTCTGCTTCTGGAGCCAAGTGCAGATGGCCCATGAGCATCTTAGAAGAGAAAAACATACTGGGGCTGCAACTTGGAAACTGCTCTCTGCCCCTGGAAGTGGGTCCACTGCACACCACTAACAATTGTCAGCCTTTAAGAAGCCTCTCTTGGACATTCTCTTTGACTCTAGCAGGAACTGCTAGTTCTAAGAATGTTTAGATAAACTTTGACCAGATCCACTGGAAGGGGCTTTGAGAGCTTGTGAGGCAGTGCATACAGGCTGGCACCTGATCCCTAGCCCGAGGCTTGAGGGCTCAAAGTGGCTGTGAGACTCCTCCCTATTGAAGATCAACAGGGATTCTAGGTTGGTGGAGGCGCTGGGCAGCCAGCCCAGGGAACTGTGCATCCTTGCACACTCATGTACTTATTTGTCCAGCCCATGATTGCTGACTGGGACTTCCTGCAGAACAGGATTCCAGCTGTAGACTTCAGAGTGGAGGCAGCTTCCGTGCATAATAGAGA
>PVIR01007582.1:0-60372 GCA_004026965.1 Petromus typicus | reverse complement strand
GAGGATGTATGCAGCAATTTCTAGGAGGCTGAAATCAATGTATACAACAACCTTTGGGTTCAACCATGAAAGGCACCTCTAAACTGACATGCGAAATGAAAGCAGGACATTGGGCTTATTTGCATGCTACTATTTATGCAAAATAACAAAATTAATTTATACAAAATCATAGTAGTACTTTACTTCTATTCACTAATTTATAGTTATCTAAGCTTTTATATTATAAATCCTCATTTAATATTCACACTAACTTTGGAGAGTCTAAAATATTATTCTGATTTTGCAGTTTAATTATCTAAGGTGCAGAGAGGTGAACTGGGTTCCATATTAACACAGAGCTAGTAAATGTTAAAGCAAAGACTCAGCTACGCTGTACTCCAAGGGCAGGTCCAACCACAGCCGCAACGGTAAAGGTCCATCTACCCTGTATTATAGATGTAGCACCTAATATTTCCAGATGAATTGAATCATTGGTCACCACCTGCAGTGGTGAGCCTGTTTTTAAGGTCCATCAGCCTTCATCACTATTATGGTCCCAGTTATTCAAGGATCAAGAGTGTTATCATGACGTAGCACATGCCCTTCAACAATTACAGCTTCAAGTATCAAAAATAATAGAAGCCAACAATGAGGTCATATAATGCTAGTGTTTTTTCAAAGCAAAACTGTTCTTCCTGGAATTTTAATTTATAATAATTAAATATGAATCAGGTGTTAGAAAACAAATTTATTTTCATGTTTCAGGAATAAAGAGATATTTACTACATTTGACTTTGTCGGGTCCTGTTCCCGAGGGCTACTCATCTGGCATCGAACCAAGGGCAGGGGTCATCACGAGGAGACGAAATGGTGGAGAAGCCTTTATTGCCAGCGCTCTCAGCCCTTATATACAGCCCCACTTCTTTGTTTTCAACCACCCCAAACCAGCCCCATAGTGGGTAGTTTTTGTCTATTTGTTTTCCTTTAATCACTGTGGCCGGAGGGGCCCGCTATTTACATGCTGCCTTGCACTTCCTTTATGGAGCCAGGATTGTTTAGCCTCAGGGGACCCCACAGACTTGAATTCTGAATTGGAATGAACTCTTATAACTTCAATTTGTACACCTTTGCTTACTAAGAACTTTAGGTAAGGCTATATTGGCTTGATGAGGCCTCTTTTACTATGTTATATACAATGAACATTACTTTTTCCTGGAAGAGATTGTGAATAATTATTATTTTCTCTTTGCTATTTGTTAGAATTCACCAAATTCACTTGGTAGAATAAGTTGGGCCAGATGTTTTGTTTTTAGAAATGTTTAAATTCTTGATTCAATTTCAGTAATAGATGTAGGACTATTTAGGTTATCTCTTTCTTTTTATGGTACTAGGTAGTTTGTGTCTTTCAATTTGGCATTAAAATTTGGCATTCCTTCCTTACTCTTTTAAGATCAAACTTCTCTTTCACTTCTCTATTAATTGTTTCTTTCTTTTTCTTGGTGAGCCTGGAAAGAGATTTTTCAATTTTATTGGTTTTTTGAAAGAACAAGTTTTTGACTTCCTTCATTGTCTTTAACACTTCCTGCTTCATTAATTTGTGCTATAATTTATCATCATTTAATTTTTATCCTATTTGCTTTAGATATAACATCTTCTTCTTTCTCTTTTTTTTATGAGGTAGAAATTTGTTATTGATTTTAGCTCTTCTTTCCCAGTATATACATTGGATGGTATATCTTGCTACAAGCATAGCTTTCATGACATTCCATGAATTGATGAGCTTTCCTTTCACGTTCATTTAGTTCAAAATATTTTAAAATGACTTCTGAGACTTCAATTCACATGCTATTTAAAAGTGTTAATTTAAATAGTTGGTGACTTTCCAGTTATCTTTCTGTTACTGATTTGTAGGGTGCTCTGAGAACATTCTTCATATGATTTCTATTTTCTAAGGTTATTGTTTATAGACTAAAATATATTCTATCTAGATGACTGTTCTTCTAAGCCTGAAAAGTATGTATATTCTTTTGTTAGGTTCAGTGTCCGAAAAAACATCTATTACCTTTCCTTGACTAATACACCATTCAAATCACATGTGTCTTCACTGATTTTCTGTCAGCTTGGGCTATTTATTACTAAAAATATGTTGGGCTTGTCTATTTCTTCTTATAGTTTGCATCAGTTTTCACCTCATGCATTTGGATGTTCTTTGGCATTAAAACAAATTTTCTTAGAGAACTGACTATTGTCATTTAAGCAATCCCTTGATCATCTTCTTTACTGTAAAGCTTGGCTCGTCTGAAATTTGGAATCTACCTAAGCTCTATTTTTATTAGTACTATTGTGGTATATTTTACATCCCTTCTCTTTTAACCTATTTGAGCCTTTTTAAGGGTGTGTTTCTTGTAGACAGATATGACTGGGCTTTATTTTTTATTTATTCTGGAAATCTTTGTGTTTTCATTGGTGCATTTAGTTCATGCACATTTAAATGATGGTTGCTAAGTTGGACTGATATTGGCCATCTTTGTAACTAGCTCTTATTTATTGCATTTGACCTTTCTGTTGCTTTGATTTTTCTATCTTTTGTGGTTTTATTCAGCATTTGTGTTATTCCATTTTATTTCTTCTTTTAGCATATCAATTATTTTTCTTTAAAATTGTTAGTGGCTATTTGAGAACATACACTATACTTTTAGAAAAAACTATCTTGAGTCTCTAGAAAAGCCTTTACTGCTTCACACATCCTACATGTACTTATCCCAGGGACTCTCAGCCCTTCCTTCCTACTCGTGGGACGTAGCTCATGCACAGTTCAGTTGCTCACCAGCCTCCTTCATCAGGTATCACCACTGTTACAGCTGCAAACATGCAGTTATCGCTCACTCATTTCACAACAAGAAAAGCAATTGAGAGCTGGGGATTTAGCTCAGTGGTTCCAGCACCTGTCTTGCAAGCACAGGGGCCCAGGTTCAATCCCCTGGTAACCACATAACATACTGGGCGTGGAGACTCACCCCCCAGCAACAATCAGTACCACATACCACAGTGCTGGGCATAGTGGCTCACACCTGTAATCCTAGCACTTGGGAGGCAGAGGCAGGAGGATTGCTGTGATGTGAGTTTGAGGCTGAGCTCAGGGCCAGCCTGAACCACAAAGTGAGACCCTGTCTCAAAAAAAAAAAATAAAAGCAATTGATTTAACCTTTATATGCTTCACATAGACACTCGAGAGATAAGTCATCACTAATGATCATTTACTTTGATCTAAGTTTCTGACCTATATTATTTTTCTAAGCACCAAAGAATTTTTTATATTTTTAAAGATTTTTTTTTCTTTGAGCCACTTCCGATCTTAATAAATTCCCTCCAATTTTTTTTTGTTTGCCTGAGAAATTATTTATTTCACTTTCTCTTCTGAAGGTTAATTTCCCAGGCCATTAGTTATGAGTTCTGGGTTAATATTTTTGTCAATATTAATTGATTCATATCTTGTTTATTTTAGAAAATTCTCAGCTATTATTAATTTTTTTCTGTTTTGTTGTTTACCTTCTGATATTGTAATTAAATTACAAATATAGCTTTAAAAATCCACAATATTTGGATGTTCTGTTCTGCTTTTTCCCACTAATGTTACTTTGTCAATTTCAGTTTAATATGTCTCTGTTGGAAGATTGGCTTATTCTTTTCTCAGCTATGTTAAGACTACTCATGAACCCATCAAAGATATTCATTTTCTTGCTGTGTTTTTGATTTCCAGAAATTGATTTTGACTCTTAAAACTCTTTCTTAGAGTTTCTAGCTCTCTGCTTGGCCTGCCTTTTTTCTTTTTTCTTTTTTTTTTAAGCAATGGAAAAATTCATTTGAAAAAGCAAAAGTGAAGTGTCTGAGAGAAACTGTCTTTGTGGAGTGAGCTTGGGTTGCCTGAAAGAGGAAAAGGCAAGATGAAAGCACAGTGTGGAGAGCCGCAATGGTCACTGAGCCTGCTCTTTCCCCTAGAGCCTGTGACATCCTAATTAGAGTCACTTTATAGGATACTGGCAAACAGAAGACAGAGGATCATCCAGAAGATCATACACCCTGACCAGATGGGTTCATCCCAGGGATGCAAGGATGGGTCAACATACGTAAATCAATAAACATAATGCACTATATTAAATTCCCTTTCTGATACTTTTAACATCTGTGTCATATGTGTGCTGTTCTAATGCTTACCTTGTCTTTTTAGATTGTGTTTTTCCTCCTTTTCGCTTGTGATTTGAATTTGTTTTGTTTGTCCTGGGTAATGGGAAGAGGTAAGTGGCTTTTACCATGAGGATTCATGTTCGTCTGTCTGGGAGCAGGTGATGTTTAATGCTGCCCATAGAGGTAGACATCTTCATTTAGTGTCCTTGTATTTATTTAGCCTCACACTTTCCTTTGGAGTATTACAAAGACTCCTCCACAAAGACAGTTTTTCCCTCGTTCATGTGTAGATAAAACAATGATTACACTCCCATCATACCCTACAATGCACTGGTTAACTGTGTGAGGAGGATGCTATCCTAATCCTTATCAAGTCTCAGTATTTTATTAAGTCTTTGCGCGGTGTGTAATTTGTGTGAATGTTTTGTCAGTGGTACAGCTTTTCCTCCCTCTGGGTTTCTACTACCCTCTGGCTGCAGTGCCTATGCATCTATTTCCTTGAAACTCTGCTCAGTCCTGAGTGTGGTATTTTCCAAGCTCTGAGATCGGAAACCTGACTCTCTCTTTCCTCCAATGTGACTGATGGGAAAGGCTGCAGAATTGAGCACCAGCAAGCTCCTTTTCATTGGAGTACAGTCCTTTGTCTTGCAGACTCTTAGAGCATATTTTATGTTGATATTTTTACTTTCACTTGTAGATGGGAGAATGTATTGCTCATGTTCACCAGGAGAAACTAGTGGAGTTTTTGAGGAAAGGTCCATGGGGATATGGGAGCTCTCTGAGGCTCCCAGACATTTCCTGTCCTTGTCAACATGCCTCAGCCACCAGCAAGTCCACACTATCCCCACTGAAGTGTTGTTATATCTCTCTCAAGGTGCCAGTCTCTCCAGATCTGGAAGGTAGTTTTTCATGTGACCACTTGGAAGGTCCAAGAAAAGTTTTTGGTTTTCAATTCGTCCAGATTTTTCTCTTTGTGGTGGAGTTGACAACTAAGATGTTAACAGGTTGGACCTGAAAGCGGAACATACACTAGCTACTTCTCCTCTTCAAGAAGAAGATAGCACACTGTGAGGGGCAAATACTAGAAAGAGGTTTGTGATATGGTGGATCAAAGGCCATGATGAGTCAAAGGAAGAAGTTTCAGTAAGGTTTTTTTTTTTTTTTTTTTTCCCCCCTGTGGAATTGGTAGTACTTTTTTTTTTGAGACAGGTTCTTGCTTTGTAGTTCAAGCTGACCCTGAGTTCACTACGTAGTCCAGGCTAGCCTCAAACTCATAGCAATTCTCTTGCCTTCTGCCTCCCGAGTGCTGGGATTACAGACATGAATCACCACGCCCAGCACTGTGGTGTGTGGTACTGATTGCTGATGGGCGTGAGTCACTACACCTAGAATTGCTGTATGTGGTTACCGAGGATCGAATTTGGGACCTTGTGCTTGCAAGGCAGGAGCCCGAACCACTGAGCTAAATCCCCAGCCCAGTAGTACTTTCTGTTTAATAAGGTTTCCTCAAGTTTCTAGTTTCAGATAAAGAGTCTATTAAAATAGCTTTTCCGAATAAGAAGAAAAAGTGGGAGATTGTTTTTCATTATAGGATCAGTACAAGCATTTCTGATCCTTAAACATAAAATCATCTATATTCTCCTCCACTTCTAAAATCTCTCTTGACATGTAATATTCCATTATCGAGCATCTGGGAGAAATCTAAATGCTGATAGACAGAGGACCCTCAAGTTATGACCAGCCTGATCTATTAACACTTTGAGTTACAATGGTAATTTTTGTTTTTAAAAGTCTTGAGTGCTGACCGCCTATGCCTCCAGATGTCCTTAGATACAGATTTAACCCTCAAATAGCTCTGGACGGAACATGACATCATCCTTTCCTCTGCATGATTCACGAGAAATCTTAGGCCTGTGTCTCTCTAAGCACACTTGAGTCAGTCTGTATAGGGGAGAGAGACTTTGTTCTCTTCAGAGGAGATTGAGCCTTCACTTGACCAACTAGAGTTACAATCAGCTTTAACATATGAATTGAGTTCTTAAGACAGGGGTTCAAGGTAACAATAATAAAAAAGAAGCAAACATTATATAAAATCATTACAGAAGAATCCATGAATTAGTATCAAAACCTTTAGCTTATGAAAAGACTTCTATAAAGTCATCAATAGGAGGGAATGAAAATAAAACATTGTTATGAGTTATGTATCATTAAATTAGCAATTTCATGTATGTCTCACAACATAAAATGTCAAAAATAAGAAGATATAAGAGAATAGTTGATAAAGTTTAGAAAATGACAACAAAGAGTTACTTTTAAGAGTGACAAAGAGAAAAAGCCTTAAGAATAAAATATACACTGGATTAGCAGGCAAATTTTAAAACAGTTACAAATGGTTGACATTTAAAAGACTAGGTAATATAATGAATGACTCAATAGGAAATATTGACAGAAGAATGGTATTAGCTAAAGAGAAATGAATGGAAATTTTAGGACTAAAATATATTGTATCTACTTTTAGGTCAGAATAGTAGCAGATCAGATAATACAGAAGAAATATCAATGAACTTGAATAAATAGCAACAATAACTGTAGAAAGTGTAGCCCAGAGAAAAGGAAAATGTGAGATTAAGGCAAGATAGTGTCCTGGTGATCTACCAGGCAAAAAGAGCTGTCCAATAGTGATACTGGTACCTGTGAAGAATCGGTACAAATTGGGACAGAAAAATATGGGAACAGATAATAACCATAACATTTCCATATTTGCTGTAAGTTATTAATCCACAGGTCCAAGAAACTCACCAAGAAAGATGATCTCTAAGAAAACCATTTCTGGGCAGCAAGTAGTCAAATACGAAAAGCCATGGACAAAGACAAATGTGTAAATCTTATCAGTTCTCTCTTTTTTTTTTTTGTCCATTTGATGACACTGTGTATCCTGTGGTGTGCATTAATATCAGCTTCCTATGTTTTGTGTTTTTTCTAAAAAAAAAATCTTATTTATTTTTGGCCTTTATTATTTCATCTCTATATTACGGTCAGTTTGGAAAATTCTGCAATTTGTTTGTTATTTGATTAGTGGTGTTCCTGCCTCAGGCTCTCTCTTGCTCTCTCTCAAAAATCCATAACCTTTTGAGTAAATCAGAATCTCTTCAATTATGATAATTCATTTCTTTCTCTTATTTTATTGTATAGGATGATAACATTAGGTGTTTATATTCATTGCATCCTTTGGATAATTAGGTAATTCTAACAATGCCCAAAATATGTGTGTGTGTGTTGAGTAAGGGGTGTAGGGCAGAGCAATAGCAAATGGCTTTGGATGGTCATAATGAATATGCAGAAATAACTTGGGATTATTGAATATTTAAAAAACTGATCACTTTACTCTTATTCTTCAGTTTATTAATGATAATTCTAAAGTTTTATCATTACATTTGATAACATCTGTAGCTTTTGGCAGAAATGCATAATCAGGCTATTTTTGAGAATTTTTCTGTCTCTGCTTTGTGCTGTTTTTCTCCAAAGTTTCTAGATCTGGTTGTCTTTGAATTAACCCTTTTGCAGACTTTCTTGATCCTATAGCTTGATGCTTTGATGCTATTTTGGAAATTCCTTAATTCTTACACATCCAAATACTGTACCATTCTTTTCCATCTTCCCATTCCATGCATATTGGAACTTGTCAGTGTGTCCCATATACTTGATATTCAACCTGATTTATCTTCCATTTCACTCATTCTCTCTTCTGTTCAACTTATTTTCTGAATTAATTTAATTTCAGTAAATATTGTGTCAGTTCTGAAATTCACTTTGATTCTCTTTTATCGTTTCCAGGTAACCTCGTGAATCTATTTCTTGATTGTCTCAGTCATAGTAATATAGTCTTTTCAGCATCTGGCTGTTTTAAATGCTGGTCTCATACTTGGTTTATTTCTGTTGTTTATTTTTGATAAATTTTTTCCTGTGGCTTCTATCTTAGAAGTGTTTATAAATTTGTCTTACTTAAGACGTGTTGCTGGATGATGTCATGTCCTTACATAGAGGATTTAGTATTTTTCTGTTGGGAAGTTGGGATGCAGGTCAGTAAATGAGATGTGATGAAAGTCAAGTCTCAGATCTTGCTAAGCTTGGTCCACTTTCAATTTGATCTGAGTTGTAGATGATATCCCAAGATTTCATTTTTAATTTGCTCGACCTCTGGTGGAAGCTGATATATGAGTCTTAGAATGACAGTCTAGTAAACCTCCCCAGAAATATAAAGTTTTGCTTTATTTGCATTATCATCATTTCTTTTTCTTTCTTTTCTTTTTTAGACAAGGTCTCAATTTGTAGTTCAGTCTGGCCCTGAGCTCAGCCTTTAACTCACAGCAATCCTCCTGCCTCTGCCTCTTGAGGGCTGGGATTACAGGTGTGAGCCACCACAACCAGCAATGTGGTATGTTGTACTGATTGCTGGTGGGAGTGAGTCTCCACACCCGGCATTATTGTATGTGGCTACCAGGGATTGAACCTAAGTCCTTTCACTTGCAAGGTAGGTGCGGGAACCATTGAGCTAAATCCCTGGCTTTTTATCATCATTTCTGAATCTGAAATTCTTTTGTATCTTGTGGAATACAGTGCCTCAGGACCTACACAGACTGCACAACAAGAGAGAAAGCCCCTTTGGAAAGTCATAGCAGATATGAAAAAAAGACTTTGAAATCTCCAACACTAGGAAAGTGTATACTAACTATGTAATAGTTCTCATAGTGAGGATCCAAGTGCCAAGGTGAGTTTATTTATTACATGCAGGTTCACTAATTTATCTCAGTTGTATAGATTAGCATCATAGAACAGGGAAAACAAATGAGCTGAGCCTGTGTTACAGAGCTTTGAGGCAACATTGATACCCCATGTAAATGTGACTCCCGAGACAAGCTTAGGGTGCTCACATGGGCACACATGCTTGCACAATGGCAGCTCCCAGCCCATAATTTGGCTCTCAGAGTGTCCAGTGAAGTGTTTCTCAGGGGTGTAGAATTTGGATGTGACCCACCACTGGCTGAACTTCCCAGGAATCAGAAAACACATTAGTGTTTGCTTTGTATTTTGCTGCTTATGCTTGTTAATGGTTTTGCCACAGGCATGATCCTCAGTCATTTCCCACCGCAAGATTACTGTTGGGTTTCCTCTGTAATACAAATAATTTTATGGTAGACACGCATGTCGTCTGGTTATGGTTAATTTCAGTCTGTCACTATGGGGAAAGCTCTGCCCTGGTAGGGGCACAGAATCTCTTCTCATGAATTCTCAGACATTTGTTTCACAAGAGACAAAACTTCCAAGGCTGAGGATCAGCCCTAGCCAGAAGACTGAAGAGTAATGGGTGGTGAGATGAGAGAAGCCACTGTGCTGTCCAGGCAAACAGCTACAGCCATGCTGCTGTGTCAAAGCAGTGAGCTGTTTGGAAAAGCAAGTATGTCAGACCTCCAGTTGTGCCCAGCTGCTCTCCACCTCCAGAC
The DNA here is from genome assembly GCA_004026965.1 of Petromus typicus. NCBI lineage: Eukaryota > Metazoa > Chordata > Mammalia > Rodentia > Petromuridae > Petromus > Petromus typicus. The sequence continues at coordinate 50,707 of PVIR01007582.1, read as the reverse complement.
AGACAGAGCTCAAATTTTCCCTCCCTTGACTTGATAAAGGACATTATTCTACATAAATGCTTATTCTGAGATGTGCATAGCAGCTGTAGATTGGATGTCTTTATGATAAGCCTATGCAAAAGTTCCTGAAGTGGAACCTGTGTAAAGGGAATGTTTTAGGTTCCACAAACTGAAGACAATTCACTTTGAAGTGTCTCACGAGCTGTTTGGCTACTCTGTCTCCTGTCCCCAATATAATGCTAAAGCCTTGGGTCTGTACAGAGACTGCTGTCAGCTTTTAATTTTCCCTCGCAAGAAATCTGATTCCCTTTGTTGTGGACAGCCATGTTTGCAACAAGCTATCACAGGGGGAAATTCTTGAAAGTGTTTTAAAATTTGCTTTATGAGCTATAATCTCTTGTTAATTCTCAGACTCCTTTGTAATTTGCACTTGAAAAACCAGTCACACAAACAAAGAAATTAAAGCAATTTTGTTTTTGTTCTTGGGAAAACACATTCACCTATTATCTATGAGCATAATAAGTGTTTTCTTTTCCATTTTAAAAAGGCACATGCTTGAGATGAGACCTTGTTTGGAAGAAACTAGAAAGTGGAATGGAATTTTTATTTCAAATTTGCATGAGACTCAGAAGTTATCCTTTTGAAAAATCACTTTCTTTGCGGATCTGTCTGGGATAAATGAGCTCGGTTGAGACAGCCAGGGACACTGAATGGCTTTCAGATGGTCGCCTGACTTTCCCTAGGCAATTCCACTGGCTTCATAGAACCAACGGGTTCTTTTTCTTCTGGTTCACAATCCAAGGTCATTGTCTGCTTTCTTTTAGCTCATTATTTTAATTCCAGAGGAGATACTGCTGACTCTGAATGGGCTTCCTCTGACCACTACTTTTATAATAAATAAATGTCCTCCTCCTTCCATCCTTAGGTGGGACTGTGCCGTACTGAGTTCAGAGATACAGTTTTTCTAGGGAAAATATTATTAATCATCGATGTTTCTATTTATTGAAGGTTGGATGAATAGTATGTAGACTATCTGCCTTTTCCTTCTGAATGTATACATATTAAAAATTTAGCATTCAATATACAAGTCTCTATAAAGCTTCCTGAGTACTTTATGTACACCAAGTACAGAATCCTTGTTTTCAGAACATGTAGACTAGATATTCAAAGCTAAGGCTTTGGTGCAAGAGAAGCATGATTTTAAAACCCAGTTCTGCCACTTAATAACTGTGAGACTTTAGACAAAATACTTCAAATATTAGTGCATCCGTCGTCTCATCCATAAAAGTCAGGTTACAACACATACCTAATGGATTTGCTATGGAAGATGTGAAGTGGTATGTACACCATGAGAAATGTGAGCAGGAATTATAGTCTGTGACCCTGTATTGTGACTCAAAAAACAGACAACAAACTGCTTCAAGCCGTGACTCACAACAAAACTGTCAAAATTCAAGCTGTTAAAAAACTAGCTCCCTTCAAACTGCATAGTCTGAGATGACCATAGGAAACCCTGCGTTCCAGTAACTCTACAGAGACCCATGTATTCCCAAGATAAGGCCACTGCCTGATCCAGAAAATCAATGGATTTACCAGTGTCTTCCCAGGTCTTGATTAATAACTGTCTTAAAACCAGACTATGACTTCCCTTCCGCAATTCCCCATTTGAAACTGTCCTCATACTTTATAGGATCCATGTGTCTCCTTAGTGGTCTTTGTGTGTGGGCTGCCATAATGACTAAAGCCCTTGGAATTCAGAAATTGTCTTTTCCCCTTGCCTTTATGCAACATCACCCTTCCAAACCCAGCTTTAATTTGAGGAAACAAAAATGTTCCCCAAAGCATGATGAATTTGTTTGTAATTCTCACATTTAGGACCTCTATACAGCAAAGAAGGAGCCAGATTGAGTGTGAAGCTGTCTGATTGGGTTATTAGAGGTTATTCTCTGTGAATTATACATTTATACAGTTACTGAACCAGGATGATGCTTCATAAAGGGAAAGGGGAAAGACAATTCCTTCACTCCAGGCTTTCTTAGTAGTTTCCAAAGCTCATACACAATGATCATGTAAAATGAATACAGTCTGAAGTGAGGAATTAGAAAAAAGGAAGTCAGAGTCTGGTTTTAGGACAATAATTAAACAGTTATTAAAGAAGTCCTTCCCTGAGATTATACATTCATATAATTTTGCCCATTTTTCTCTTGGTCATTTAATTTCTAAGGACCACTTAGACATTAGTGATATTAGCCCATTACTTATGATATGAGTTGCAAATATTTTCCCTCAATGTGTTGCTTGTCATTGACTGTGTGTACAAATTTTTGTTTATTTTAGTTTGTATTTCAAAATAAAACTTACTTTCATGTAGACAGATTGTCATTGCTTTAATGATTTCCTCATTTTGGACTTGCAAATGTTTCCTCACCAAAGATAAAGTTCCCTGGGAGAAAATAGCCAAACAAAACAAGATAATTTTTGAAAAGATGAACAAATTGTGGAGAAAATATGAATACAGTTTTAAAGGTATGGCAGTGTAACACAAAGAGATGAACACAACATAGAGGAACATAAGAAGAAAAGAAAAAACTTGGAAAATAAAAGCAAAAAGGATAGTCAACAAAAATACCATTGAAAGCCATTAAAACAGATAGGGCTATCCAATAAATAAAACTGGAACAGTTGGGTCACATCTGGGGGAAAAAAGTGAATTTGGAACGTTGTCCTGGATGAATTTCAAAGAGATCCAATATTAAATGTGGAAAAAATGAACTCTATTGTAATTCTTACCAAAAATAGGAGAATTTTTGCATTAAATTTAAGTTTTCTTTACCTAGTATAATGGATATCTGGTAGCTGTATTCTTCCCTCATATGATTTCCTTTGCATTAAATGTTTAATTTTTTTAAAACAGAAACAAAAAGCACATTAGTGGTGGCTGGGTGGAAATAGATACTGAGTAAATGGAAATGGTTTTAGGGATATTTTGGGAAAGATGAAAATATTCTAAAATTGTAATGTCGTGATCTTAAAATTTCTAAATTATATATTAAAATAAATGAATTTTATGATATGTAAATATGCTTCAGTTAAGCTGTTTAGATCAAGTATAACCCCGTGAAATCTACCCCTGGGATAAACAAACACAGAGCTGTCTTAACACTGAAGAGCAGGAATACATCAGATTGTTCTTTCTTGGAAATGAGATTTGGTAGGAAAGAGGTGACGCTGATGAATAAAGCAGAGGGAACTAGGGAGAGAGGAAGGTTTGTTTTGGAAGGTGTGGTTTTCCTCCTTTTATTTTCTTGCTTCCAGGAGTCCTGAGGAACTCGAGTGAAAATGGCGGCCTAACGTGCTTCCACACATGGCGACCAGAGCAGCCTGCCTCATCACTGAACAATAACCAAATCTTTTATTGACCTCGGCGGAATTGTTGCTTCACTTGCTTAATTGGCTTTACATGGAAGTACTTCAACTGAAAGCCTGTCAGTTTTTACAGAATTTGCCAAAAAATAATTAATTTCAAACACACAGCTTTTCTATGTGATGCCGCAGTTCCTGTCTGAGGCAACATTTATTTATGTTCCTGTGTGAGGGAGATAACACGCCAGCTGAAGCCCAAGCAAACGCACACCCCTGGGAACAGCGCTGCTGTTGGTTGAACTCCTTGTTTGATTTTGTATCCTGCAGCTGTGCCTGCCATTACAAAATGGTAGCAATCAAGTGTGCTCAGGGTCTGTGGCTCTTCATTCTGTTAATTTATTAGCCTGGGTCATAATCTGGATGGAGCTTTAATAACTGTGAGGATATTCCTATAAAATCCTGCACGCAAAGGGTCAGTTGTTGAATTCGGTAGGGATTTTCATACCCATCTTCACTATGACTCTGGAAAAAAAGGAAAAAAAAAAAAAGAGAAACCCCATCATTCATTCTGTTTATGTCTGTTTATGTCCATTTAAGTATAAATGATTCAAACTTATCATTTTTTTTTTTTTGAGACAGGGTCTTGCTTTGTAGTTCAGGCTGGCCCTGAGCTCAGCCTCCAACTCACATCACAATCCTCCTGCCTCTGCCTCCCGAGTGCTGGGATTACAGACGTGAGCCACCACGCCTGGCACTGTGGTATGTGGTACTGGTTGCTGCTGGGTGTGAGTCTCCATGCCCAGTATGATATGTGGTTACCAGGGGATCGAACCCGGGCCCTTGAGCTTGCAAGACAGGCACGGGAACCACTGAGATAACTCCTCGGCCCAAACGTATCATTTTTTTATGGCAGAGTAATACTCCATTGTGTAGAAGAACCACAGCTTTTTTATCCAGTCTCCTGTTGATGGACAAAAATGTTCTTGGTATTTTTCTGAAAAATCCCATCTGTGGCTCTTTGTATTATAGGAGTCAAGCAGCATGCTGTGTGTATGTAATAGTGTAAAATAAAATTGATATTTTTTAATAACCCCAGTTAAACAGCATTCCAAGGGCACAAAGAAACCATGGACTCTCGGGGACTCAGTAGGAGAAGAGCTGCGCACAGGCTGTGTTCTGTACCTCAGTGTTGTTTCTTGATCATTCGATTTGACTCCTAGATGAAACATGGAAGATATGTGGATAGAGATGATCTGATTTTGATTTTGAAACTCTTAAGTATTGCTGTCAATCATTTTGGCCTTTGATAAGAGTCAGGTAGCACGTAGTTCAGAGATAAGCCCTCTTTCAAATACCACTGGGGAGCTATTTCTCTCCTCTCCCCTCCCCTCCTCTCTCTTCCTCTTCCCCCCATCCCCTCCTCTTTTCCTTCCTGTCCTCCTCTTACCATTTCCCAAAATATTCAAGTAATAGATCTGGAGCTAGAGGTTGTGTGTGCTACAGAGTTCTTGAATGGTAAGACTCAAAAAGTTGCCTTCACTTCCCTTTTTGCCAGTTTAGGCTCCAAGTGAGCCATCTATATTCATTAGGCCTGCTGGATGTGGGAGGGATGGGTGAGTGATAAATTCTAATTCACCAAAGGTTTGGTATCAGAATTTGAATTTATATATGAGACTAGGGGTAAAATCTGGATTTCCTCCTGTCTCTTGTAATCAGTGTTTCATATGGAGACACCCAGCTTTCTTACTAATATGCGATCACTTAGCTTTAAAGAGTGTCAACCTAGGTCTGGGGATTTAGCTCAGTGATTCCAGTGTCTGCCTTGCAAGTGCAAGAGCCCAGATTTGGTCCCTGGTAACCACATACAACAATGCTAGGTGTGGAGACTCACGCCCACCAGCAATCAGTACCCCACACCCCAGTGTCAGGCGTGGTGGCTCATCCCTATAATCCCAGCACTTGGGAGTCAAAGGCAGAAGGATTGCTATGAGTTCAAGACTGAACTACAAAGTGTGATCCTGTCTCAAAGAGAAAAAGAAAAAAAAAGCCTTTCTAAGCATGATCATAAATTAGATGCAGTCATCTTTCTGTGACCAGGAACTTTACTCAACAAGTGGACTTTCTTTGAGTCTTGCTTAGTGCTCAGTAGAAGTTCTCCTCATACCTGAGGATAGAGCCAGACATGCTTAAGGCTGACCAGTGGGGATCAGAACTGAGGAATCTGATCCACTGTAAGCAGCAGGGAGAGAAGACCTGGTCAGGCAGAGGGTAGAGAGGGAGGGACACAGCCAGGGAAAATTAGGAGGAAGCAGACAGAGGATAAGAGAGGCCTTAAGGGAACTGCAGCTGTCACTCATGACATACTTTTTACTTGTGGGTTTCAGACGATACTTTGCCCACTATTTTAATTTGAGTGAAATTGACACATTGGGGCCGGGGAGTTAGCTCAGTGGTTCCGGCTCCTGTCTTGCAAGCACAAGGACCTGGGTTTGATTCCTGGTTAACCACATACAATACTGGGCGTGGAGACTCAACCCAGCAGCAACCAGTACCACATACCACAGTGCTGGGGGTGGTGGCTCACGCCTGTAATCCCAGCACTCGGGAGGCAGAGGCAGGAGGATTGCTGTGATGTGAGTTTGAGGCCGAGCTTGGGGCCAGCCTGAATTACAAAGCGAGATCCTGTCTCCAAAAAAAAAGAAAAAAAAAAAAAAAAGAAATTGACACATACCTCAGCCTAGTATGAGAAGAACTGTAAACTATCTCAAACCAAACAAATCTCTGATGACCCCTCCCCAGAACCATCAAGGTCATAGAAAGCAAAATGTCTGAGAAATTACCCCAGCTCAGGGGAACCTACATGATTATAACATTTAATAGAGAAGCTGAGATTAAATCAAGAAAGGAAGAGAATATTAAGGAAAAATGAACAGAACTTGAATAAGTTATAGATTTAATGGTAACGATGATATATCAATATCCATTTATTATCTGTGACAAATGTAGAATAATGTTAGATGGTATCAGTAGAAGTAGCAGCAGAAGATACAGGAAATCAGTGCAATATCTTTGCAACTCTTCTGGAATCTAAAACTACTATAACATAAAACTTATTTAAATCTATGAACTGAACTACAGTAAAGCATGGAGGTCAAATCTCATGAAAAATTAGTATGAGAAGAAAAAAGGATGAAATAGAGACTAATTTTGCTATAACTGATGAATGCTAGAAAGACATACAAAAAGAATAAAATGTGGATGAATTATTGCAAAATCCATTAAAATATGTAAATAATAATGTAAGACAGGAAGAACAATACCAGGTATAAAAATAAAAACAAAAAATAAAAACAACTATTCAGAAGCAAGGTGACAGAACCCAAGAAAGCATCGGAAAGAAATAAAAATGTCGTCCTGGAACTAAAACACAACTTAAAAGGTATTCAGGACCAAATAAACAAATAAAAAATACATTAAGAGAAGGAAAAGAAAGAGATCAAAAGAACTGGAAAAAGTAAAATATGGAACATAGCAAAAAATTGAAACTAGCAAAGAAGTTTTAGCTTATGGATGACAGAGAAAAATTAAAGCAAGACAACCAGAATACTAAAAGCTATAATTCAAAAACACACTTTTATGAAATTATGGAAAATGAAGCTATACTTTAAAATAGCAAAATGGTGGTTATTTTTGGAGGGAGAGAGGAGGGCTATTTCTACTATTCAGCACATAGGAGGCTTCTAGAGTGAGTGTTAAATTTCCGTATATTGATATGGATCCTGATCACAAAAGTGTTTGCAGTAAATCAACTCTCTAGTACTAAAAACTGTTGTTGTGTTTGAGGAGGAACCCAATTAAAAGGAAGTACTTCAGGGCACCATGAATAAACTGTTTCTTAAGGTTGGAAGCAGAATAGAATAAGTTTTGTAAACTATCACTAAATTACAAAACATATTCCTACTTTCCTACTTGAGATTCATCTAGTAGATACAAAAAATAAAATGATGTAATTATTTTCAAGCAAAAACAGAAAGACACCCACCCACAGGTGAAGATGGTGAGGGACAGATGACACCTTTTCCTACTACACTGGGGAGAATGAAAGAGAATGCCAATGGGCAAACAACTGCCCTGTTCTGTTTAGGGTAACCAGCTGTCCCACTTTGGCCATGTCAGAGGGGTTTCTAGGATGTAAAGCCTTTAGTGCCAAGACCCAGAGGGCCGCAGGCAAAGAGGGAGCATGAGTTGCATTAGTTTCAATACAGAGGCCACTTTCAACTTGCTTGCAGGTGGCGCTGCATTTCAGCCTAATTACATGTTGTTGGCCACATGTTGCAACAGTTAAAGGGAACAGCGTCTGCGCTGCTTTTGCAGGTAAACTATGTTCGCAGGGTGGCAGCCCAACCAGAGCCTTTCTTTTTGGAGATTTAGAGTAGGGAAAACAATCTACGTCAGTATTGTGATCAACATTAGAGACCCTGGGGCTAGAGAGCTGCGAATAAGACCGAATCTCATGCTACCCCATGTCTCGTATTTCCCTGCACCTTCCTCACCGAAAGGAATATGCACTTCCTCCGGCAATTCTCGGGAAGTTGGCTCCCACAGAAGTCATAAAATAAAATTTTATTTTGCAATAAATACTATATCAGTGACAAGAAACCTGTTTTTGGATTTGAAGCATGTTTCACAAGCTGTTCACAGGAACAATAGCCTTCTGTTCTAAACTGGTTGTAAGTAACTTCAAAGCTGTTAGTTTAAGAACTAAAATATCCCCCAAAGTCTACTGTGTTTGAAGGTGATTGGACCATGGGGCGCTGTACTTATTGGTGGATTCACCCATTGGTGAGTTCTGTGAGTTGACGAGTTAGGAGGTGGGGTCTGGGCAGAGATGAGTCACTGAAGTGAGACCAGGAAGGGTGTATACCTGTCTGTGCCCTTTCCTGCTCACTCTGCTTCCTATCTGGCAGGGTTTAGCAACTCTCCAACCCCAGGCCTTTCCAGCAAGCCTTTTCAGCCATGTCACCAGACAACTTATGACTGATTCCTCTAACAACCAGGAGCAAAATAAACTTCTCTTCCTTTGAGTTGGAGGTGGTGGGTATTTTGTCCCAGGGATGTAACAGTGACTCATACAAAGGCAGTATCAAATGGGGTTTTATTTGGCCCTTGCTACTTCACATGTGGCCCGTGGACATCAGGTGAAAAATGTAGGGCTATACCCCACTCGTGGTGGCTCCGCATGTGCACTTAACAAGACCTCATGAGAGGAGTGTATGTGGAGGGCCGAAAGGCAGATTCTCTACCGCACTCCTGATCTGCTTATCAGAAGCACTTAGGTCTGGGGTCCCCTAATTTGTGACTCAACCAGTCTTCCACATAATTCTGATGGCCTCTAACATTGAGACCCCCTGCCATGGCACTCCGTGGCCCAGGCTAGCCCATGGGGGCAGAGGGACCCTGATCACCTCCAAGGGTGTGCAGAGTAATCTGACCCAGTTAGAGTCTGATGAAACCTACAACGCCAAGTGGAATGCAGGGATGGCACAACAGGAGTTGCTCTCTGACAACTCTTAGGACAGTTGCTGAAGCTCTGATAAACAGACAATCTCATCAGTTCAAAGCAACTCAGCAGAATTTTTAAATTAGAAAATGAACAACTAATGAATTACTCCATTACTACTAGTTCCATGTTTAAAATTAATCGGAAAATTTTCAGGTTGAGTATTTAAAAATCTCATTCTCCCACACCGGTGGCCAGTACCTGTAGGTTTGCTCTAGACTGTAATGTCCTTCTTGCTCAGGGAGGAAGCTTTTTAGAGGACGCCAAGTTTAGGGCCATGATGGCTGCTTTAGTATAAATAGTTCGGAGGAGGGCTGTGTAACGTTCATAACCTCCTCTAAATTAACATGGTGCCGTGACTGGATGGTTGAAATGACGCACAAATAACACTGCTTCAGCAGTGAATTTTGTTCCTTAGTCAAATAAAGAGAAGGGTTTTGTAAGCAAATGCTGATTTGTGGATGGGCAGGGACTGCAGAGTTCATGAACAGGGAAGTGCACCTGCTCTGCAATTCTGAAGCTGACAAAACCGTTTAAGGAGCAAAGCAGTCACAACAGCGGTGGGGCCGCCGGGATGTGCCAGGAGGAGGGACTTCCTGTTTCTACCGGGTTGGGTAACCAGGTGCAGGTTCGAATCAAATGTGTAGGCAGTCCTTCCCCCACCCAGGGCAATACTACAAGCCACAGAACCACACAGATGTTCCACATCAACTTCTTGGCTTATCTGCTGTTCTTTTGAAAACATTGTTCATGCATTTGCTTCCACTGAAGCCAGGAAAGTGAGATTGCAGTAAATTCTATTTTAGGTATAAATTAAAAAATAAAATAATGTGCGTTTTAAGAGACTGGCTTCAATATCTTTTCAACTACTTTAATGGCCTGGAATTTTTAAAAGAGTGTTAATATATTTTTCCTTTGCCTTACCCTCTAATACTGATGGGCAAGGGAAGGTTTGATTCTTTATATTTAAAATTTTGAGCTTTTTAATTGTGGACGTGTTTTCACTAATTTCAGTTTTAAGAGACATTTCAGTAAAATATTACTTATCTTTACTACTGATTTTTGGCACTGTCTTAAATTTCAAACCTTTGCCTAATTGCACTGCTAGACCTAATAAGAGAGTTGAGTTCTGGGACATGGCTATAGCTCTGTTCATGCCAGAACCTGATTCTAAACAAACACTGAAAGATTAGAGAGACTAATGCAATAAAAATTAATAGGAATAAGCAGGGGGTCCTGAGGTTTTTCCAAAAATCTAATAGGATTACCATCAGCATATGTTGATGGTTTTAGTTAACAATAATCTTAATGTGAATCATCAGTATGATGTGGCTGGCAAAATATTATTACTAAAAGCTGCATCCACTGGAATTAAGTAGTAAGAAAAAAAAAGGAGGCAAGATTGGGCTTTTGTCTGCTCTACTTAATCTAGACAAAGCAGCTGAGTTCAGCCCCAAGTCTTGGGTTCAGGAGGGATGCTGTTGAAATGGAGAACATTCATAGTGCCCTCAGAATAACAGAGGGACTCGTAACTACATCATGCGAGGATTTGGTTAAGGAAGTCATGATGTTCATCAAGTAAAACAGACAGATGACTCGGGAGGAGTTGGGCTGGTGAGTAGAAATCAAATTGACTGCCTTTTATGTGGATCTCCCACTGGGTTGGTTTAAGTTAAGCATTGCAGGAAGATGAGTTTTAGCCAAACCTATGGAAAAAAATTCCAACTGAGCACAGCCATTGGACATTTCATCTTTGCCCAAGGGTTATCTGACAAGGGATACATTCAAGCCTACGGCATACAATTTGCTAAAGGCATGCAAGGGTGCCAAGAGAGGCGATGATTAAAATATACTGACAATCCAGAATTGCTGGGTGGATGTGAGGAGATGTCATGGAAGACATAATGGTTGAGCTGAGCCAGGAAGGATGGACATGTCTGATGTGGTGCATTCTCAGTAAGGATGACACTGTCCCAGAGGAGAGAAATCAGTTCTTGGGAGATGAGAAAAACATATTGATGACAACCAGCTCACCCACATCACAGCACATAGAAAACCAAATTTCATGTTAGACATAGGCATAATTTGGGAAAAATATGTCTACAAAGTTTTCTTGAGGAAACATAATTTTTTTAGGTATACAAGTATTAATTTCTTATTGCCACTTTAATAAATTGTGACAAGATCAATGGTTTTAAACTACACACATTTATTATTTTCCATTCTAGGGTTAGCAGTCTAATATGAGCAGGCAGAACAGTGGTCCTTTCAGGAGCTCCTGGAGAATGTATTCTTGGCTCTTTCTAACTGTTGAAGGTGCCACCTTCTGGCTTCCATCTCTGGCTCTACTACATGACTCCTTTTTTCTTTTCCCTTATAAGGTCCCCCAAATGAGATTGTTCTGAACTAGAGAATGCAGCATAAATTTTCCTCTTTTCTAAATGTTTGATCGCATTACAACAATCTTTTATCATGTCAGGTAATATTCATAGATTCTGGAGATAAGGAGGGAACTTCTGCCTGTCAGTTGGGGAATGTTGACTCTGAAAAAGTTTCATCATGCATCAGGGGAAAGAACAAGGGAAGAGAACATGATGGTTGCTGCAACTATACTGTAGAGAAGAACCTTAGGACAAAAGTGCCAACTGGTGGGGAGCCAGGGATGTGCTTTCTCTAGCTATGAACAGCACTGTTATAACTAGAACTGTTGTTCTCAACTGCTATCATTGCCATCTTTTTGACTTTATGTTTCCCTGGGATACTTTCCCAGTATTCCTTCATTAGGATATGAAAATAGAAAAGCTCCTGGAATTCTGGACGACTGCAATAAATTAACATAAATTGGGAAATGGGTTCTAACACAGAAATGTATTCTTTCACAGTTCTAGAGGCCAGAAGTTCAACACCAAGTCATTATCAGGTCCCTCTGAAGGCTCTAGGGGAAGTCCTTTCCTACCCCAGGAAGCTTCTGGTGGCTCCAGAAGTTCCTTGGCTCGGGGCTGCAGCACCCATCTTCTCTTAGATTTCTCCTCTTTTTCTACACCCATGTTTTCACTTCTGTCCTATATGAAGAAACTTCTCACTATATGCAGAATCCATCACAGAATCCAGGGTAATTATAGCTGCAAAGACCTCTTTCCCCACAAACTCAGCCATACAGGGGAACAGGCATGGGCATGTGGACTTATCTCTCAGAGAGACATCTTCAGCTCACTGCATACCTGTCTTAAGGGCCTCAAAGGAAGATGTGAGCATTTTGTGTTCAAAGGAGTGAATATGCTGGCCATACCATGAGCTGTTCTCTTGTGTGTAGTTCCTAGACATTAGTAGGGACAGGATCATCTAGATAGGGTCCTGGAAGTGTAGGGATAGCTAAGAATCTATATATAAGGCTTCTGGGGGCAGGACCAATAAGTATATCATGCCGTTTCAAACATCCTGTTGCTTATTTTTCTCTTCCCTTTCTGCCTTAGCCTGTTTTGTACTGCCAGGAAAGAATACCAGACAAGGTAATTTATAAGGAAATTTCACTCTTGGTAACGTTATTAATCCATTCACAAGGGCAGAGCCCTTACGATCTATCACATCTCAAAAGCTCTACCTCTCAACACTTGCACTGGGCTTTTAGAGACGCATGCCCACCCCCAGCACTTCCCATCTCTACACAATGGTAGCCAGGTTGTGTTTCCAAAGTGCATCCTGGTCGTAGCATTGGTTCCTTAGACCAACATACTTTATTTCTCTAGGCTAAATGCAGATTCCCATCGCGGCATTCAAGCCCGGTGATGATATTGTCCCGCATGCATGTCAGTTTCCATCTTGTGCTCCAGTCCTGTCTGGTGATTCCTTCTCTCTATACTACTTGGGAAGGTGCTGGGGTCAGGAATCTCATGTCGCAGTTTCTCTCTCCTTTGTCCTCAGGGAGGCCCCTACCCAGTGGCACTGAGGTCTTAAGTGTATAAGCATGTGCTTCCTAGGCTGCATAGGGATCACCTGGGGCACCTGGTGTAATCCAGACTCTGATCCATTTTGATCTGAGTCAAGCTGGAGATTCTGCATGCCTGACACTTGCAGATGCTCTGTTGCTGCCGTCACCTTGGGGTCACATTTTGGTGGTAAAGTTCTACAGCATTTTCTACACCATGCTGCCTCACTATTCCTGATTCTTCATTGCTAACATCCAGCCCAGTGTATGTGCCAAAAAGCTGATGAAATTCAATGGAACTAAATTAAATTTGAATGAAAATGGTGGATAATTGCAGCAATTTGGTTGTGCCTCCCCCCTTCTGCTACTCTTGCTGCTGTTTGCTTGGCTCTGGAGAGAGCCCCCCTGGCCTCAGCTAAGGAGCTGGTCACAGTCACTCATCTTTAGCAATCAAAAAATGATCTGAGTATTTTTATGCACCCAGCCAAACTCCTCCAAGTGAATGAAATTGCTTAACAGGTAATATCACCTGGGAGATCTGGGCCACAGCAGCTATAAAGAGAGAACACATCTGAATAATGTTTGTGGAATCAAGAGAAAGTACAGTTTCCTAAAAAATTGTCTATTTGGAACATGTGTGATAAAATGCTAAACTTCTCCTTTGGAGGCGGACTGCCTTGTTTTGCTGCTTTCTTTTGGAAATCTCTAAATCGTACTTAAAAGCAAAAACCTCCAAAAGATGCACCAGAATTGGGAGCAGGAGCTGGTGGCCTCAGCTCTACATCAGAGCACCTTCCATCACCACCTTGATTAAATGTCCTGCTTTATCTATGCGGCAGTGGTGTTTCCATTCTCAAGTTATCTCTGTGTGAATGTCAAGTTCTGAATTAAATCAGCAATTACTAAAAATACCACATGCTATCTATGGGGTGGGGAGAAGGACCAGGGTTTTACTGTTTTAATTTAGTGACTTCAGAGCCCTCAGGGCAAATGGAAAAAATTTCTGTGTGTGATTACTTGAAATTTAGCCAAGAGGTAGGTACTTGTTTCTGTGGTCAAAGCCAGGAGAGAAAAGAAGCACAGTCATTATCAAGGGCTACTCATGAAGCCGGTGTAAAGCTGGAAAAATGGGCTCAGATGCAGGGGCTTCCAGGGTGTAGAGAGTGTCAGTGTCTAAACAGAGGACCCAACCTCGTTGCTGCTGTGGCCACTTTGACCCCAAAATCTGTCACCTCTATGGAGAGGGCAGGAATCCCATGCCACAGACAAGAAACTGGGTTGTTTTGCCCATGAGGGAGGGGCCCTGCCTCATGCCTGTAGGAACAGTTCAAGATAACATTTAGTAATAGATGAGCTTTAGATATATGTATGTTTTGTTTGCTTGGTCATAAAGGTTTTAGGAACCAGATAGTTAAGGAGCAACACAAGTGAAATGGAAAATGTTCATCTGATTCCCCACCCCCCCACCTGTACATATCATTGACAATGGCCTGCAGGAGTCTTTTGTTTGTTTTTAAAATTTTTATGCCTTCTTTATTTAACTTTGACAAAGGAATTGAAAGTGAGGAACTGTAAATGGAGTGCTTGACAGTCAGCTTTGGAGTTCTTTTTATTACTTTAAATTAGAACTGTTACATGGATTAGTTAATAAAATATTTTTAGAGTGTGTATTATTCAGACACCCAGCAGGAAACAGATGGCATATTCAAATTAGGACTATTTGAGTAGTGTTCAATACAAGGCCTCTTAAGATGGTGTGAGTGGGACACAGCAAAAGCACAAAAGATAAAACAGGGTTTGGAGGTGGTGATGAAGCAGAGGTACTACTGCCTTCCCTCGGTTATGGAGGTCAGAGGTGGGAACAGTTGCAGGAACCTACGCACAGGAGGTCAGTAAACTTGGTGAGCCAGGCAATGCCATCACTACAGAGCCAAGAACAAAGCCAGCCTGGGTCACCTTTCCAAAAGGGATTCTCCACTGTCTTTCCTCCTGTTCTCTCACCAGAGCTCACTCTCACCAAGCCTCATTGGAAGCCAGAGAAGGGTGGAGCGGAGACAACAGAAAGCAGAGCGCCACCACTCAGCACAGGATTTCCATAATCTACTCTCTTAGCTTTTCAACCTTGCCTTAGTCCCATGGAAATCCCGTGCAGATATTCTCTCCACTTGCACATGAGGGAACTGGAGCTGGTTGAAAACATCTTGCAATTTGTTGCTCATTTTTTTTTTTTTGTAGAATCAAATTTAAACCATTGCAAAAAGGTTCTCTTGCCCAAAGAGAACTGTGTGCACTCCAAAGATTTTAACTTCTTAGAAAACTATTCCAATGTCTGCATTTCCAAAGACAAAGGGAACATTTCTCTAAGCTGGACAGGATGTGCCATAATTTACCCAGACAAGGATGCTTCCCTGGACCCGAGAGCGGGCTGACCTTTCTGTAAAGGTGAGATGACACACATTCCCTTCCTAATCAGGAGTGTGTGATTTGCATATCTCATGATCTGCTTATTAACCAGAGTGTCTTGCAAGGACGGCAGATTGTGAAACAGGCACGCACTGGAGTTGAGCAACAAGCTCAGGGGGTTCATCCTGCAATTACCTCTCTGTAATGGAGAGGCGAAAGGCAAGGAAGCAACAATGGGATGCGCGGCAATGGAGCGGAATCGAGGTTTGACGTAATGCAGCGTGACTTGCTGATGGCATGGATGGAATATGAAATGATCCATGTGAAATTCAATCCCTGGTATCATCTTTCCATTATCTCTGGTGTTCTCTCATTGGTTGGAATGCTGCCAGAACAGTTTGCAAATTAGGTTTGCTTTCACACACCCTTTTATCTTAATTCAGTTTCGCTGTGACTTCTGAATGTAGTATGTATGTATCATGCTAAGAAGGAAAACTAGAGATACTCACATCTGGGTCATACATGTTCTATACCATTGAAGGTGAAGGTTAAAAGACATTTCTTCAAAAAATATGATCAGTTAAAATAAAACATCTAAAATGCAGCATGAGTTTTGGAATTTGCCATATATTAATTTTAGTCTTAGGAACCTTTCAGCAATTTAATCTTTTAGGTTCTGACTAATTTTAAACTATCAGAAGATTTCCAATACTATCTATGCAAAGAAGAAAATTAATAGTTAACCAGCCTAGATGAGTTGGAGATGAGCTCAGCTTCTGTTATCTGATTGGGTTTCTGCAATCATCCAACAGGAAACATTATGCTTCTTTCTGCTCTTCCTCAGCCAGTCGGGTTGTGCAAGGAAGCCAAGAGGCACTGCATGGTAAATTCCTATGCTCTGTGAGCTGCCAGAATCAAAGTGGTTCTGGGGTGCTGGAGGGCAGGATGCCTTCCTGCTACGGGGGACATTTCCACCTGACCAGAATCCCCAGCCCTGAGCCTTGGCTGCTGGGATACAGCAGAGCATGGGACTCAGAGCAAAGCGGCTGCTGTACCTCTGGTTCCTGAGGTACCCTCTTTGGCTCGCTCCTCTCTGAGGGTGCTAGGGAGCCTTCTCCATCCTCACTGCTCCACTTTAGGGCATTGTGAGACACAGACCCGGATCCAAGACCCTCAGCCCTGCCCTTCATCCCCATTCCTCCTCTCATATGGGGTAATTCTCCGATTGTATTCCTTTGTCCGAACCCTTCCCATCCAAGCGGACAAGCCCTCTCTTTTTTAAAGTGCAGAAATTGTGAATGGATGCAAAATAACAAATAATTTTGCCAGTCTCTTCATTGTTCTAGAGAAGATACTTAATTCCAAAATCAAAACCTATTTCTGTGTCTGCTTTGAAAGAAACTTAAGCACTGTTAAAAATCAGGCTTTTAATAGAAAAGTAAGGTTCTCAGCTCTCCTTGCTACTATAGTCTGGCTGCACTGCCAGGTCCCACGTTAAATTTGAAGGTCAAATGGGTAACTTATGATAAATGACACTATATTGAAATTTGAGCCAAGGCAAAGAGTGTGGGAAAGCTTATAAGAGAACCATTATGGCTCCAAATCTGCTAACCCGTGAGGGGACTTGGTTGAGAAAAAGTAGAGATTTCTGTAATAAGTTCATGTAAAAGAGCCAGGGTGGTATTACAGGCTGAGCCAAGGTCGGAAGAAAATGGCATCAGAACCTGACAATAACCCCATTTAAATTTCTTCCTAACCTGTATCTACAAACCTGTCTTCTGAAATTTCAGATATGCCCGTTGGTTTCCTTTCTCTAATTGGATAGAAGAAGCGATATAAACTGTAGGCCAACTGAGCATTTGGAAAGCACTTTCTAATATTGCCTTTTCAGGATCATAATTTCTTTATCATTGACAGAGATTCGAAGCCAACTTTATTCAAGGGCCCTTATGGTTGGCTCTCCATCCATTCCCTCCTCAGTCTCAATATTACCACTGTGCTGTTTGTTGTGTTTTGTTTTGATTTTAAATTTATTAGCTCATCAGCAAGCACAGTTTGTGCTAGAAATACATATGAGAAACTTCACATGAATTGCACCATAAACGAGTAATTCATATCATTTTTCATGATCTCAGCTTGTACAATGAAGATGTATTTCTCCTCTCCCCTTTTACTGCTAGAATTTAGTACGTTTGCTCTTTATGTACCAGGAATGACTAAAATACTCCATATTCATATAAATATAGTTTTTCTCAATCTCAAAATCATCCCATGACTCATTTGGTTGTATTATTTCCAGTTCTTTAGAGGAAGACACCAAGGCTCAGAGGTGTCAAATAACTGACAAAGGATAAACTGTGCTGTCTTCTATCTTCACCTTCTCTGGTTCTGTTTTCTAATGTAAAGATTCAGATTGGTTTAGCCATAGTAAAATGTTGACTCAGATGAAACTGTCCTATGGAGAGTAATTCAATGTTTGATTCCTTCTAAAATGTAACATTGCTGCTTACTGATGATGGCTGTTTGTATTTTTCTACCAATTAAATTTTCTGTCAAAAGAAAAGGTACTCTAAGCTCTTGGAATTCTTGTTTAAGGAGCATGCACAATAACAGAAGTGATTAGTTTTCTTTATAACATAAACACAAAGGAATCTAGGAAGGAATAACAACATTAAAATATATACAGCATGTTTTGAATTTTAAACCAGCAACAGTGATTGTTGTCTTATGACTATCTTATACTGTTCAGAAACAGTATTTACACAATTGAAGAGATTGCCACTTTTATATTTAGATTGTTATTGTGGAGTCACACAGTTTTCATGATTTTTAAGGTGCCTAATAGAACACCTTCCAACAGTGGAGGGAAAGCAAAGAAAATGGAAAGATCCTAGCACATTTCACTAAAGCTCCTTAACTCTGTTTGGCTCAGTTTTCTAATGTTTATTTAATACAAGAGGCAGGTAGAGACATGCTTGGAACTAGCTGCTGTAGTTTGGCTGTTACCTATCTCTCCATCCATCTATTAATTTGATCCTTTAATAAAAACATATTGTGTACTTACTGTATAGTAGGCAGAGAGAAAGCTTTAGTAAGACTGAAATGAATGATAAAGTGAGTGATAAAGGCTTTGCTCTTCGAGTTCATCCAGTGAGACCAGGGAGTGTTGTCTAGTTAGCACAGGGCAGAGTCTTAAAAATTGGGCTGCAACTTTTCCAGAGATGGACTTGGTAGGAAAGTGCTCCAAGGATAAGCAAAGAGAAGAAGGTCTGAGTACTAAAGGCAAATTTACTGGCTAAGTTTGGGGAGCTGCGGTCTAGGGAGTACCTGAGAGAATGACTTAAGACCAGATAGATTAGTAAGATCTGGTTTAAATGTGGCTTCACATGCTGTGCTGAATGCCTTGAATCTTTTCTGAGAATTTCAAAGCATATTGAGTCAAGCGATGCCATTTTATGATATTTAAAAAACCAACATTGGTGAATAGCGTGGAGCAAAAAATGTAGATTATTCAGTTCATCTACAGAGTTCTACGTGTGGAATCCTTCTGGTTCATTGGCAAAGACTTTTGAAAAGCTTGTAAAACCTATTCCTCTTGAATTGTGAGGTCCTCCATACTCAATTTGGAGTAATGCATAAGGCAAGAAATGGGAAATTTGCATTAGCAAACTGGTAGCAGAGTGGCTCTTAAACACCTGTTTGCATAATTTGCAAATGAGATCTAAAAATGTAGGACTATAACAGTGAGGAATCATTTGTTGGTTGATTTGGGGCCAATAAAACCTGAACAGAAACCCTTGATTTGGTTCTTCCATGTTAATCTTTATCTTGTTTTTATATGTGTTAAAGTGTTCTAATAAATCAGCATAATATGGTTGGGCACAGAGGCTACATTTTTGATCAGCAGCCCAACTTTACAACGTTTCCTTAGCTTATATTTGAACTAAAGAGCTGGAGTAGGGTGGGGATTCCACTTGGGCATACTTGGCAAGTTGATTTCATCTGGAGTGTTGTGCTAAAGTGCAAACAGACTTGCAAATCCTTTTAAATTTAAGTAACCACAGCTATCTGTACAGTTGCAGTTCTAATTATACTTTTGTCTGCACTATTGGATTCAGTTTAGATAGTATTATTTAGAGAGAAACAAGGGTAATTATTCAACTCAGCTTTAGAAAAACAAAAGGTAATATTTAAGACAGGACTTATATGCACTTCTGCTGGCAGATTTATGTCTCAAATCTTGCAAACTCTAATGATTAAATAATAATCATTAAAATCATTTCATGTAATAGAGTACATTTTATTTGGATAATGACTTATTACTTTGAAAATATGATTACTTATTACTTTGATGGCTTAATACAATTCTCTGGAACCTTGTTGTTTCAGTGGAGATGACATGAGTTCAATTTTAATATGAAGAAATGTGAAGTAAGGGCTTGGAGGAGTTCTCCAGATTCCTTCTCTTTCTCTGAGAGTTTCTTACACCTTTTTTCTTCTGTCACATGTATCTGTGGTGAGCCTTTGTTCTAAGTATATCAAACCTACATCTGAAATTCATCTCCTGCTCTAACTTATGGATTTCTCTCTTCATGTACAAAATGTCACTTTGAATCTTTGTGGATTCCAGGAAACTTAGCCAGTTGGAATCCCGTCTTCCTCTCCTTCCATTTGGCTGAGCGGGCTGGACCCTGCTCTTCCACACATGTGCTGATATTTCCCATCATGTGTTCTCCCCGTTCCCAAGTTCCTATTGCCATTTAAAATAGTCCTATTTATGAATACAGGTGATTTATCCCAAAGGAGCACAGTGGTCAGAATATAAAATGAAACAGAGAGACAAGGAAAATATAAAGACAGCGTGAGCTAATTTCTCAAGTTTAAGCCTACGGTGCGGGGAGGCACAAAAAGAGCAAACTGCTCCAGTCTGGAATCAATTATTTGGCCTATAGACTATATGCAAGGAACTCAACAGATGGAAAAAGAGGTGAATGGGGAGGACAAGCCACCTGATCCCAATTATGCACACCTACACTTGGAAATCTTTTTGCCAGACATCTTGGACAGCTCGGGACAAGGTGGAGGAGAGTTCCCAGGGACTCAATGTTGAAAAGCAAGCCTCCGTAATGAATGAAGGGATCATGTAAAAAGAAATGAGGGAATCATTTTTTTGCCAGAGACACACTAGAATAAAACATTTAAGTCCTTACTTTCTTACTCATATACGGTCTACAGACTTTGGCACCTTCTGAGGGCTTATTTCATTTGGGATGCTGTTTTGAAAAAAGCATGCTGAAGTGCTTTTATAACATGCTATCCATTATTTAAGATGTAAATTCAGGGTGCAGAATGTATTTAACAATTATTTTATTAGAGCATTTAGTGGGATCTGTGCGTACAGCTGGGTCACTGGAGGAGATTAGAACTGCCACGTGGCCACCGGAGGAGAACCAGCAGAGGAGGGCAACCCGAGAGGGAAGGCAGGCACTTTTCTGGAGTGCATGTCATATGCCAGACGTGTTGCTGATCATTTCTCTTGTGACTTTCATATGTTTTGTTTTTATTTACAGTTAAGAAAATTGAGTTTCACAGAAAGGAAATAATTTTTCCCAAGATAACATAGTAAAAACTGATGAGGATTCAATCATATTGTCTCTCAAGCCAGCGTAATTCCCATTAGAACAAAGAGTTTTAATAAAAAGAGTAGGAACAAGAAATGTGGAGGCTGAGTGTTTCCCCAGACGTGGTTCCAGAGCCTTGACTGCCTCTATGGCAGGAGATGTGATCACAAAGTAATGTAAATGTTTAGCTACAACATTATTACAGAAAAATCCCCCTCATAACACTCTCTCTGCCTTGGAACACACTTGTAGGACAGTCCTCTTTCATGAGTGTTTTGCAGTAGAATCACTGACTTGATGCCTGAATCAATTAATAACTCATATGAGTCCTAGCATTGTATGTTATATATTGTGAAATAGAAAATGCTCAATGTAAAATAAGGTGAAAGGGGACAATGTTGAGATTGTAACAAAAAAGTAAGGAAACAAATTTTATGTATATCGGGGGATGGTAGGGTGGGTAGGGCTATGGGAAAAAATGAGAATTAAGTTGCGTCTTATACTGGTACAAATCCCCATTATGGAGTGCAATCATGATGTGTATATTTAGTGTACCAATAAAGATAAAAAAAAAAAGAACTCATTAGTTTCCCTTTCATGGTCTTTTTGACTTTGGGAAGGGCCAGAAGGTGCACACTGCCAGATCCAGCGAATGGGGTGGATGAGGACACAGGGTAGTGCTTTTATTCGACAAAAATTAGCATAAACATTTTGAATTGATTCAAGCCATCTAAATAGCCCTGAAAAGAACAGAACTTTCAGAGCTGCTTCAGAAAGAGGCAAAAATAAGCTAAATGTGTCCGAAGTAAGTGGGAATAGTTTGAGAAAGTTGTCTTAGTCACTTTCCCTGTTGTTGAGGCAAAAGATCAGAAACCCACAGCTTCAAGGAAAAAAGGTTTATTTTGGCTCATGTTTTCAGTCCATGGTAGACTGGCCCCCAGTCAGAAATGGGGCAGTGGAAGGGCCTGGCGGAGGAAAGTTGCTTAGGTCATCGCAGCCAGGAAGCAGGTGGAGAAGAGGACCTGGAGAGGGAGACACAACATTTCAGGTCCCATCCCCAATGGCTTGTCTCCTACGAGGCCTCATTTCTTGACAACACATGCAGCTGCTGACTTCAGGGGGTGAATCCACTGATCAGTGCAGCACCATATGACCTATTCACCTCCCAAAAGCTCTGTCTTTTAATGCATATTTAAAATTTTCAAAATATTCTGCTTCAGTGGAAGTTCCTCTGCTGAAGTTAGAATATAGTATTCAGACCTTTCTGTCCAAAACTGGGAGATTTTTACCCTCCACTAGTGAAGTTTACTTTACTTGTGTGATTAGTGTTTATAATGATGAAACTCTACATCCTTAGGTTTCTCATATTTTGTCAGTCTTCTGAGAAGTGCTGAGAGTAACCATATTTCCCAGGACTCTTACAGAAGCACACAACAGGGAGAAAAAGATGGCACATAGCATCAGAAGACCTGATTATAATCTGAAGTCTCCAAATTGCTGATAGTGCAGCTTTAGGAAAAATAATCTTGGCCTTGGTTTCCTCATATTGTGCTTGTGGATGATAATAATAACTTGTAGCTTTAATGGGAGACTCACAAAAATATTTAACATTTAAATGAGTGTTTATAATCATTTTTTATTAATTTACTGATATACATTAGGTAAATATTTAAAACATTTAGGAATTAGTGAGCTGTATCTGATTCTATAGCATCAAAATGGTTTGAGAGCATAATTCTGGAAGCTTCCTTATAATCCAAAGCACTTGCATGTCAATTGCATGTCAAAGTGAATTCCCCTATAAGATATAATGGAAACTTGGATGATTCATTCCACTACCCCAAAATATTCATATGAAAATGATTAAAATATTGTAATATAATACAAAAAGTAAAGAAGATGGAAAATATAAAGAAAAGTAAAAAATTTCCCTTTTCTTACCTCAAAAACTTTTGTGGCTGGGGTGAGGGAGCTGAGAGAGAAGAGTTCTTGTGTAGGAGGAGTTTCACTGTCACTAAGTGAATCACTGTTATTCATTAATGTCAATGGACTCTTTCCTTTCCTGTAGGTTTAACAAGGAGCCTGCTTTTTCCTCTTTTTGGGGATTTTATAGAAATATGACATTGCACTGTCATGGACCAGATTTCATCTCTTGCACAATGATAGCCTCTTTCAGCCCTGTACAAAATTTTGCAGCTTCCCACATTTTACGCATCTCTCTAATCTCATTTGAAGTGAGGGATATCTCTGTCTTTCTCTCTTCCTCCTCTGCAGATGAGATCTTCTTCATAGCTATTTGTTGGGAGATGATCACATACAATAAGTGGAGAGAGAGAGAGAGAGAGAGAGAGAGAGAGAGAGAGAGGGAGACAGTGTAGAAGTTGGTTCAGTTGCAATCATGTGACAATGTTTGGTGTTACTACTCATATTGCAGGGCATTACTCATTTATCAAGTTACATAGTGACATATGTGACCTATGTCTATAAAAGCTCAATTTGTAATATCAAAATTATGGAAACAGCCTAAATGCCCATCAACTGGAGATTGGATAAATAAGATCTGATTTTTCTATAAAATGAAGTATTACTCAGCCATAAGGAATGCTAAATTAGAGTAATTTATACTTAAATGGATTTACCTGAGGACATGCTCACAGGGGAAATAAACAGAACATAGATGTGTAAATACTGTATAATTTCTCCAGTATGAGAAATTCAAAGTGTAAATGAGGACCAGAATATATGATAGGTATTGTGAAATAGGAAGAAAATGTTCAAAGGGAAAAGGGAAAGAGGGGGTAGAGAAAAGTAAAGAAGAGAAAAAAAATGTGATGGTAGAAATAAAAAAAGGAAACTGAACTTATGTATATAGGGGCAGGGAGTTTTAGTGGGGGCAGGGGAAGGGAAAAATGAGAATGAAAATATGTCATGTACAGGTAGAAATTCTCCATGATGAATGTGATCATGATGCATTTTTAAAATGCACCAATGACTCATTTACATGTTATATATTGTGAAATAGAAAATGCTCAATGTAAAATAGGGTGAAGGGGGAAAAATGATGAGATTGTAACAAAAAAGTAAGGAAACAAATTTTATGTATATGGTGGGGCGGTAGGGTGGGTAGGGCTATGGGAAAAAATGAGAATTAAGTTGTGTCTTATACTGGTACAAATTCCCATTATGGAGAGCAATCATGATGCGTTTATGTAATGTACCAATAAAGATTAAAAACTTTTTAAAAATGCACCAGTGAATTCAATTAAAAAATGTTTGCTTGTCATGCAAAATACTAGTGGATCAAGTTACTTGAATACAAGGTTTTTCTGTATGTTTAATAACAACCACTAGCTTGATGTGTGTCTGTAGGGTTTCACAAAGTGGGCTGGGACACGACACTCCATCTGATCCTGTGCACACCCTACAACCCCCCCACCCCCTCGCTGAGCTGACATGTAGTCTTTATATTATGTAGAGTTTTTGTCCTGGATCATCATGAAACAAATCATCCTGTTATTTTCAAAATCTCTGTTTTTTTTTTTTTTGAAACTAGTACATAATCTTCCCATATAAAGTAATTTATTAAAGGTGTTGGCTTAAATCTGCCATTTTGTTAATTTTATTGTGTTTTCTGTTTGTTTCCTTATTCCCCTGATATATATCTTTTCTTTCACTTTCTTCTAAGATATTTATAAAAGTTTGACTATCTACTTCAGTTTATCTATAACGTATGCATCCCTTTCCATAGTTTACTTAGTGATTGTTCTGAGTCTGTATGTGTATGTAACACATTACTGGCCACTGCATGGATAATTTCACCATCTCATCTATTCCCTGAGTTTTATTTAAGAATCTTTACCTCCTCATTTAAAGAATATAATTGTTTTCAGTATGGTTACTTACAATGAGCACACATTTTGTATTATCATAATATAAAATAATTAAAATGATTCTAGAAAATCATGAGACAAAGAAAGAATAGTCTACCATGTTTACTTTTATTTTTGGTGGTCATGATATTCTTCTCTCTATGAATGTTGTTGCTGCTTGTATTACCATTATCTCTGCTACAAAGGGTCTATTAATTCTCTTAGACTTATCTTAGTATATCTACCTTTATATCTTTTTCATCTTTGAAGGAAAGCTTTGGCAGGTAGAACTCAGAGTTGATAGTTTTTTTCAGTACCCAAAGAACACATTAAAGTTTTTTCTCTGGTGTGAGTTGGGCAATCTGGTGTCATTTGAATTGAATCATAGGCCATATGTCTTTTTTGTCTGGCCAGTTCCAAGTTTATTTTTGTCTTCTTTTTAAAAAAAGTTTAAGTATGTTGTGTCTTGCTGTACATGTCATCCTATTTGAGATTCACCTAGCCTCTTGAATCTGTAGATTCATGTCCTTGTACCTATTTGGGGAAACTTCTACAGATTACTTTGTGCATTTTCTTTTAATTTCACATTTTTCTGTGGAATTCTTGAACTCTAATAACACAGATATTAAGTCTTTTGTTAGTGTCCACCAGATCTCTGAAGCTCAGTTCTTTTTTCCTTCTCATCCTATTTCCTCCTTTGTTTGTACTGGAAAGTTCTATTGACCTGTCTGATTCATTTTTTGGAGTTCTCTACTGTTACTTTTACTGTCTAGTTCATCTGGCATGCATTTAACTTTGGTTATTCTTTTAGTTCCATATTTTCCACTTGATTTTTTCTTACAGTTTTAATTTCTCTGCCATGACTTGGTAATTTCTTGGGGGGAATTTGTAATAGAGTTTAAAAACATTTTCACAATGTTATACCTGACATCAGACTCATCTCTGTGTAGTCAACAGTTGACTGTCTTTTCTAAGTCAAGTTGTGGTTTAGCTGATTGCTGGCATAAATGGTCTTAAAAATATTTTTATCCTGAATACTTTTACTACTGTGTTAAGAGGCTCTTGATCTTATTTAAATGTTCTGTTTTAACCTTGCTTTGATTTATTCTGTGGGGTCAAGCTTACTTTTGTGAGCTTGAAGTGCAGTGACATTTTCGTGAGCAGGGTCCTTGTGATGCTCTTCTGATAGGTCTTATTTCTCTGGGACACCTGGACTCCTGCTCAGTCCCTGCTGGTGACAACTGTAGGGTGGAGAGCACTTCCTTGCTTGCCTGATATCACTGGTCCATCTCTGGAGGATGAAAGGGGTAGAAGGCACTGGTTCTGAATCTCTTGTATCACAGGGCAGAGGTACCTGGCCTCACTGCTATTCCTGCTGCTGTTCCTAGTGTGAGCAGATGGAGTTGCCTCCTTGGACCCTTTGGAAAGGTGAGACTGTGTTGCCATCATAAAATCTCTAGATTTTAAAATGATTTTTACATTAAATATATCTTGATTTTAAGATCTAAAAATAAAAGTTGGGTCTTAACATTGAAGTGGTCCTTGAAAAAATGATAATGAGTGGAGGACTAAATATAATCACAGGGAAAAAGACTCTAATTTTGACAAGAAGAGGATTAGAGTTGTTTTTAAATTCTTGAAGGGACATCAAAATAAAGAGGAGTTAAACTGGCAACGTGCTTCTCTCAAAGGAAAAATGCAGAAGCACACAGATGATAAGGCAGAACCTTGTGGCATGATTTGTTTCATGAAAGAGATTTTGTTCAGCAGTGGAGTGGCCACTTGTCAGAGCACTGTAGAGGGGCAAATGTGTAGGGAGAGCTCCTCCAGGGGTGTCACATCTGTTTTGTGGAGCTCACCCTCACATTCTAATTATGTGTCATCCCAGATGGGGGTGGCTTGCTAGACCTGACAGCCCAGTGGAAGACATATTTGTCTTGCTGAGAGATGAAGTCTGAGAGCACACAGTTAATATGAATTCTTCCCTACTTGTCCTTCCTCTGGAAGAGTCACATGTTTCTTTGACTCTTTCCTGTTCTCTGTGCTGGGATCTTCCCTTCACTTTTGAGGTAATGGAGAAGCTCTCACTTTCTTTCTTTCCTTCTTCTCCTTGTGAGAGATCAATCAAACCACCTGTCAGTCAGTGAGACTTCCTTGTTGCGTCACATGGCCCCTGTCTTTCCTGAACCTTTTCTCAACTTGATGAGGATTCTATCCAGTTAAGAGGTTTACCGAGCTACAAGGGGGAGGCAGGCTAGTGTGAGTGACTGGAAAAGGCAATCCATAGTGACAAGGACTGTGAGTTCCCATGGCCCTGCTGTACCCATGGACCAGGCTGAGTTATCTACAGAAACCTCTCCCCAGTCAAGCTGCTCAAACCCATCCCAGGACAGGGCGCCTTCAGGAGGCACTAGCTCAGGCAGTGAGTCCCAGAGTCAGGGCAAGTCTTGAGCCTCAGAGCACTTTAGGACCTCTTAAAAGGTAAGCAAAGACTCTCAGTGGGAAATTTGGGCTCAGTACTTCACACAAACTGAAATGGACCCAACTTTGCAGCGGAGAACCAGCTTTGGAAAGGAATTTTGTGGAGAAAATCAGATATCTGTGGTGCATCGCAAATAGAACTTTAACAACACGACCTGTAGAGTTTTCCATTTTGCAGCTGGGTGATTTAAAACATCGCCTTTGAGAGAGAGGCACAGCCAAGGCCATATTTCAGCATCAATAGAATGAGCCATAGGCTTCCAGTAGTAAGGAACATGAAAGAGGTTTTGAACATACAGACTTTTCCTCCATCAAATACAAATACTGAGTCTTGCGTTAAGAACACATGAACCTTAAACTCATAATTCTCAGGGTGAGCATAAAGCCTGCTGTTTCTGTCCACTGGGAGCTCCGGGGGTGGAGCCAGTGCAAGAGTCCACAGATAGGAAACCTGCAGGGGACAGAGACTGTCACTGTGTCTCAGTTCACCTGCAGTCTGGCTGTGTCCCTTCCTGTGGTGTCATCAGTTTTTCCTTTTTTTGCTTTCTTGCAGATCTTAAAAACTTTCTTATTGACATATAGTACACCCATCCAATTTTTACACAGTAAGCTTTTCCTTGTAATTTGCACTCTATCCCAAGGGAAGCATCTACGGGAATGAGGATAACTTCACAGGCCCCTCCTCTCCCAGTTCCTTCCCCAGCACATACTGATTCTGAACTCCAGATCAATGGAATTGGGCAATGTGTACCAAATCCTGGAATGTGTACCAAATCCTGCCTCTTTTACTTTTCCTTGTGCCTGTGAGATCTGGCTGTTGTTCACCTTGCTCTATGGAAATCCATTGTGTCAGTGAACCGCTGTTTATCTGATATAATCCTGTTGAGGTATTTTGGGTTGTTTCTGATTCGGGTTAGCATCAGTGAAGCAGCCATTAATGCTCTTTTCCTTGATCTAAAGTGAACTGTCTATGCATTTCTATTGAGTGTATTCCTAGGAGTGGAAGCACAGTGTCCTAAGTTTATTCAGTCTAAATTGTTTGTGCTAAACTGTTTTCCACAGTAGTTAAACTATAGTGTATCAAGTTCCTGCTGACTAATAGAACTATCAAACTTGTGTATAATGTCTCTTTAATTTAGACAGTCAGATGTGTGTAAAATCATACTATCTATAGTTTTAACTTCCATTTCCATGGCGATTAATAAACTTCAGCCTCTCTCATTGGCCATTGGAGATCACCTTCTGTGAAGTTTCTCTTTAACTCTTTTCTCATTTTCTCTAAGAGGTTTTCAAAAAAATATATTCTGTATCTAACTAATCTGTTAGATATATGATTTTCAGTATATGCATATATTAAAAATAAGTACATTTCAATTATCATTGCCTGCTTAGTGCAACGCTTTTTTTCTTAATAATTTTTTTACATAAGTCCTTGATCCAATTTCTCTCTTATTTATGATGAGAGTTTACATAGGCTTAGAAGTGTCTGCTTACCTTCAGTAATAAATACATTTTCCTGTTAAAATTTTTATTGTGTATGAATAACCATGACATTTACTTATTATTTATAAGCTTTCTCTTCCTGATGAACAATTAATATGTTTCGACTCTTTTTTGGATATTTTAAATATTGGTACACTAAAAATACTCTTGTATAACTCTTTATATGTGAGCTTTCCCAAGAATCAAAATGTAGAAATAGACACATCTGGATCAAGAGCATCTGTATCTCTGACTTCTCTGCACATTGCAAAATGTCCTCAAATCATTCACACCAGTTTATGCTCATCAGTATAACATGAAGCTTCCCATGGTCACATCTGTACCAGTGCTTGTTTTCGTTGTTATTTCAATTTTGTTCTTATCGGATATGTGTGAAATTAAACCTTATTCTTCCTCTAAGTGGCATTTTGCTGTTGAAAGGTGACCTTGTAGTAGGTTTTCATATATTTGCCAATGATTAGTTGTTTTCCTTTGAATTACTGGTTTAGATATGTCTTTTATTTTCTTATTAACTTTTCTCTCATTAGTTCAAAGGTACTGAAGTATAAAAAAATGTTCATTTTGAATTGTAAGTTTGGTAATTTTCACAAGTATTTTGTTTAGAACTGCACAATGAAGATAAGAGAACAGGTTTTATCATGTCCATTACAGTAATTATCTTTTTTGGAAGTTTTGCTTTTCAGTTTACTATCTTTATATTTCAAAGATTTTAATTATTTCTGTAAAATTAAAAAAATTTGTCTTTTCTTAAAAATTGTTTCTAAAAGAAAATATTATTCCTTCATTTATCCCTTTGCTCAAGCTAAACATATGTTTTAAACCCTTTTGCAAGTTACTTTATAACTTTAATGTGATTTTGAATTTGCTTGTCTTCCATTACTTGTTGTGTTAGAGACATTATCTTGTAAATCTCATATATTTTTCCATTTGGAATGTTTTCTTATTTGAATGGTAGAACTACTGACTCTTTTTCTTCATCCTTTTCCATGGAAAGATAAGACAGGAATCTTATCTGATGACAAAGAAGATTCAAAGAATATGTGCTAATGATTGGAAGAGGGATACAAATATTACAGACATCAGCAGAAAAAATAATCTCTTGTTTTCACTCTAGAAACTAGGCTAGGGTAAATGTAAAGGATTCAGTAAAAAATTATGAAAATAATTTGGTATTACACTATAAATATTACACAAACACCAGACACTTCCCCAGCCTCCTGCTACCACCACCTTTCATTATTAGAAGAGATAGATAGGCAGCCGGTAGATTTCTAAAAGATCCTGACTCAAGTGGAAGAAGCCTCAGCATAGTTGGATGGGAACAGAGATTGGAGTTAGCACAGTGTTTGACATGGCCTACATTTACTACCTGCCATTTACTGACTTGCAACCTTGGGTAACGTGAGTTTTGCTCAAGCTGGAACAGTAATACTTGACATTTGCAATTTAAAGGGGGAAAGATCAGTTGCTCCTTGAAATTTCAGAGGATTCAGCCCATGAAGAGCTGGCTTCGAGGCAGAAGCATCACCGTGGAGGGGTGTGACAGAAGCACATGGGAGGCACGTTACAGAAGAGCCAGGGAGGAAGGGGACAGTGAACAGGAATAGTCCTCAGGTCACACCCCAGGACCTGTTTCCTCTTACGAGGCCCCAGCTCTTAGCCCACGTTGCTCAGGACTCATCGATGCGTGAACCCCCTGCCAGGTGGCATCCCCTTGTCACCTCTCAGGATCTCTTCACCCAGTCAAGCTACAATCAAGATGAACTGATGCTAGTAATAACTTCAAGCCCGAGGCAGACACTTTCAAGAGAATGAGAAGAAACAGACCAAAGCATGGCGCAAGGGCTGAGAAGGTGACATCCTCGTGTATAGCAGATACAGTTTCTGTGTCTATTCCCTCCCTGGCACTGCCCTTCCACACTGAGTGATTCTGCAAACTTCTCTAGGTCTTCTTGTCTTCTCATCCACAGCAGTGGAAATAATATTTGTCACAGTTAAAGAAACTAACCGACCAAGGGGAGTATTTAAAATCAAGAAGTGATTCAAATATGAAGATTTCTCTGGATCATAATTAGTATCGTTTTATTCTATCCTATTTGCTTTATTTTTCTACATAGTATTTATCATTGCTGATATTTTAAAATTGTAGTATATCTCTGTGTATTTCTTCTGGAAGGGAGGTTTATTTTTTAATTTTTTAACTGCTAGTGTCTGTTGGTGCACAATAAAAATTCAACACAAATTTACAGAAAGAATGAAAAAGAAGGTGGTTTTAATTACTATGGTTTTCTTTTCTATTGAATGAACTGTACTGTTTCCCTTGCTTTACTTTTACACCAATAACCTCAACTCTTCCTTCTCAAA
Organism: Petromus typicus; assembly: GCA_004026965.1. Classification (NCBI taxonomy): domain Eukaryota; kingdom Metazoa; phylum Chordata; class Mammalia; order Rodentia; family Petromuridae; genus Petromus; species Petromus typicus. The sequence continues at coordinate 19,618 of PVIR01007582.1, read as the reverse complement.
GGTTAATAATATCTTTTCTTCACTAGACTATTACTTCACTAATTTCCACATTCGTTCTATACTCATCAAGCTGATGTGGCAAAATTCTCTAACTTCCTCTTTACCCTCATGATGTCAGCAGCACTGGGCGAGTTTTTCAGTGTCAGGCTACTCATCTTGTCCCATGGGCGGCTTGCCTACAGGAAGAGCTTGATTGGAGTATTATATATGGCAATCTTAACATTTAACTGCACAAGGACGGCACTGTTACCTATTGTTTTGAGGGCAGGTATTTATTCTTTTTTCTGTTTCTAGTACGTAGTTATCAGTTCCAAGTCATTTCCAATTCCAGGCTTTTCCTGGTTTTCAATATCTTTTGCTGTCTCAGTAACCTTTTTGATAATTACAGCAAATGTTATCGAGTGTTGCAACAAATGGCCTTTTTAATCACCACTATAATTCTTAGATTGAATATTACTTGGAGAAAAGTTTATCTTTTATCTACAATGAACTGCAACTTCATAAATATTTACCCTCTGGCAAAAATTTCCAGGCTAAATAAGATAACATGACATCGTAATAATAAGCTTATGGTGAAATTAGCATCAATATATTCTCTGAGAGGAAAAAAAATTAAATAAACATAAAATTGGCATTTAAAATCAGAATGATTCCCTCCTCTGCAAGCACAAGATGGCATTTCCTACCTTTTTATATTGCCCCTTGGTTTATTATTTGTTGAAGCATTTCCATGAATCTCTAACTGTTCTTTTTCCTTATCAGAGCAAAGATGATCTACTGGACCTTGATATTTCAACACATATGTCACCCCTTCCATCACATTTTCTTCAATATTTGAAATGAAATTATTTCCCTTTCCAATATAGCTCTTCCAATACTTTATCATTGAATAATATCTTTTGAGCAGGAATATATAGGAAATTCATGCTGGCTGCACGTATCACACATTTCAGCTGCAGCATCATGAGTTTCCAAGGAACCCACAGTGGCAAAGCCCTGATGAGCGAATCACAAAGCCACTGTGGGGATTTGCTTGCGATGCAGCTTCCTGGTCACGAGGTGACTACGTGGCCCTTTTGTTTCCTCTCACTCTCAAAATGCACTGGAGCTGTAGCAGATTGGAACTTTCCTGACCTGTGAGTGGCAACTTTTAATGCACTTCACCCTTCAGGTGGCTCGCTGTATAATGTAGAGTTAGCTGTTGCGTCATCCCACGTCCCCTTTGAGTGTGACAACTGTGTGAGTTCTCTGGGTTATACAGCCATGACCTCGTTATCAAGCCAAAGCCACAGAAGACCGTATCATTAGTCATAGAAGAGGTACAGACACTATTGCAAGTGAATTTTTCACATGTACAAAAATATACTTTGACACCTGTTCTTCGGTTGTTTAGAGCACTCTAGGCCTTTATAGTAGCTCTTCTCTCCCAATGCTAAAGTGGAGATTTTCCAATTGTCTTTTAGCTGTATTTCCTGTCTATGACAGATTGAATCATGATCTGTTTTGGACTTCTTTCTTGTTATAGAAATGACACAGTTTCACTTTGTCCTAGAGCATCCTAATTCCTCTCAGTAAAGCTTCTTGCTCCATTGATGTTGAATTTTCTCATGTAGCATGTTCTCATGTAGCATGTTCTGGCTTATATCAAGACTCCTAGGCTTGATGCAGATAGTTCAACATGCTCATATGGCTTGTTCTGTCCTTCTTCTTAAGAAATATCATGAGAAAAACCTGCTTACTCTTCCAGTATGGGCCCAGGTATCCACTGGACCGCTGGGGTCCATGCTTAGGTCTGTTGAGTCACACTTTTGCTGCCCTGTAAACAAATGAGTATGAAAATCAATATTTCAATGTAAAGTCAAAGAGCCTTTGAAGTTAATTGTCATGCAACAAAATACTGACAAATACATCTCTCCACCAGCACCCTGTGGACAGTGTTCATTTGTGGCCATTCTCAGAAGTTGTATTCCATCAGCTGGTTGTATTCTATTACTGGCTGGTTGATGTTTCAGCCTCTAGCTTCTCTGGGTTTATTGGCTTCTTTTTAGTTCCTTATGCTCCATACCTTTCCTCCTATAATTGTCTTTTGCCTTTCTGCCTTATTTCTGTATATCAACCTTATTTACCCTGAACACTGAACATTGTTCCTACTTATCTTTTCTCATCATCTTGTTCTTAGCTTAAGAGTCAATTACTCAAGAATATTTTTCCCACTGAAAAAGTGGAGTGCATTTGTTGTGATGGGCCAGGTATTTAGCTCAGTGGTAAATCACCTGCCTTGCAAGCACAAGGGCCTGATTTTGATCCCCAGTACTGAAAAAAGAAAAAAAAGCATTTGTTGCGAGGGCTTATGGTTGAAAGCTCCTCTTTAGACATGTTGTGTTGATTAGTGAATATTTCCTTCATTAGTCTACTGCTTCCTGAGGGCAAAAGCTATCTGTGCTTGCACCTTGTCTCTGGTGCTGAGCAGGGTGTCAGGCAGAGACAAAGAGCTCAGTTCGCATTTGTCAAATGGATCAAATTGTGGGGTTTTGCTCCCCGGTAGGCATCTTGTTTCTTTTATATCTGTGCTCAGCTTCACTGCTGGGATAAGATCAAGAATTGATTTGACACTGGAGACTTTTGTTTGAGACAAAGTCTCACTTTATAGTTCAGGCTGGCCTTAAACTCATTAGTAGCTCAGGCTGGCCTCAAACTTGCAGCCTCAGCCTGCTGAGTGCTGGGATTACAGGGGTGCACCTGGCAACATTGGAGATTTTGAATAGTTACAAATTTTCCTCACCACCTGACTCCAAATGCCACTCTTCAAATTATTACTAAGCCCTATGAGTATATCGTACTTGTAATGACTGTGGATAAATAGAGTTTTAGAAGTATTATGAGAAGTAAAAGACATTAGGTATGGAATATATGTCTTTTAAAGCCCAACCATCCTTTAGTTGGCAAGGAAAAATTTAGGCAAGTTATTTAGTTCTCTGAGGTTTGGCTTCTTCATCTGTGAAATAAAACCTGGAAAACAAGGTAGCCCACATTTCAAAGCCATTGGTAGAATTTAGTAGGATAAAATGTAAATGGAAAAACAGTGAGCTATGAAATGAGAATAAGCCACCAGAAGAAGTCCAGGGCATTCTGGTATGAGGACAGCCTTTTTCAAATTTTGTGAGTATTTCAAGTGTATTTTTAAAATGTTTGAACCTTAGGTTTCCCAAGTATTTTGTTTTCTTGAAAACAAAAGCATCAGACTGAACTTCACCTTCTAACAAAAAGATGATTGTAGACTGAGAGATGATGTTAAAGAATGGGTTTAATTATCAAGACTGGGAAATTGCAGGAATAGGGAGCAATCTGGCTTTCCAAAGAGCTGCTCTCTGGCTCCTGAGATTCACTCAGAGGTACTAACAGAGCAATCAGTGACTGAGCCTCCCTAATAGGCTTCTTAAGAATTTTCCTCATCCTTTCTTGGACTCAGTACCCAGGACAAAATTTCTGCTAAAGGTATTGAAAATTTTTTTCTCTGACTTGGAAGCAGGCTTAGAACTCTAAGTTTAATTGTTTCCCTGGTAGCTGGTCCACAAGCTTCCCCATTAATTAATCTTTAATGTCATTAATTGGCTGTCTGTGTGATGACAAGGAAAGGAGGAAAACACAGTTCACAAATCAATTGGATGCTCATCTGAGACAGCATTTAGTTTTCAGGGTAGATAAAGACAATTACAAGCATTGTACTGGCTGGACTTCCAGTTCCCAGCTGATAAGATTATTAACTCTGTAGATATTCAGACAACTATCTCTGCTTACACATGTGCATATCATAACTGGTATTCCTTTTGAAACTGGCTCATTGGTTTGGTGTGGATCGGGGGTAAGGTTAGAAAGCCACCATCCTAGGGTTACAGTTTATCCTCTACCCATTTATTTCTGTTCATGTTGATTTCACCTCTAGGGGCTGTTTAGACCAAAATTTCTAGGAGATGATATCTGATCTGAGATATGATTCTGATATGGTTTTCTACACTCATCCCACACAGACTCACTGAGGAACAATTTGGTTGCTGTGGCTTCATCCGTAGTGAGGACTCATCTCTGGTAGAGATCAGTGGTTCATAAAGTGTGGGCACAGGGTTGCCAGGGTCAGAATCCCCTGAAACCTCATAAGAAAGGGAAATCCTTAGGTCTTTTCTTAAATTACTGAGTGATGAACTCTAGAGGTGGAGACTAGGTTTTGTGTTTTAATCAGCTGTCCAGAGACCTTTTATGGGGTTTAACATTTGGGATTCATACTGTGAATCAAGGATGAGTCCATTTCATAGGACTTATTTTATTTACTGAGAGTGTCAGCTTGATGAGAAAAGTGTAAAAGGTGACTTACTTTAATGGCATGACTCCACTTGATTTCCTGGTAAAATGTTATGGGAAGTAAATTGCTTTTTCTGGGTCTCACATGCCCCTCTGATATTGCCCTTTAGCAGCTTCTGACATGTGGTAGCAGAAATGGTCGCTTCAATTTCTGGTGTCATTCCTAGTTTACAGAGGTAAATAATTAGGGCTAGAGGTCTAGTCTCTAAGGAAGGAGGAAGCAAAGGGCAAGTTGCCCCATGTGAAAGAGATAATTCTTCAGCATAGAAAATGGCACTTTGCTGGGGCAAGAGGAAGGAGTTAATGTCACTCTTGGATAAGCGTAATATCTCTGGGTCCATATGAGATGCCACAGAGGTGCTATAAATATTGCTTTCCTGACCCATGGCAGAGAATGGAAAGAAATGGAGATGTCATTCTCTGCTTCACAGGTCTGAACACCTGCATCTTCCCATCTGTAGTTACCAACTGGCCAGTCTTTCTGGAAAGAGGTAGATAGAAAGTCTGAGAGAGCCGATTTTTCCTTCAGATAGAGAAATCCAAGGATCACTTTGTCTCCATGTCCTGACAGTTTGCCCTGAATTCTTTTATGAGTCTTGCTAAGTCATTTTAACATTTGAATCTTGGAAGATATCCCAGGACTGAAAGCCAATGTTACATTTGCAGTCAGAGAGCAGCAATCCTTGACCAGCCTTGACCCAAACTTTTAGGTTTCTGGTTAAGGTCTCAACACCAGGCAACAGAGCCACATAGTTCTCTTTATGCAATGTGGATGGTAGAGAAGATTGGACATAGAAATTAATTTCAGTATTTGTTCCTGGTACATTATTGCTCTGCCTGGGGCCTAAGAGTGCTGGGGTTGGAGTGTTGGGAGTTCCATGACAGAGAGCTAAATGGGTAAATGAGCGGCAAATGAGACTAGTTTTCTTTGAACATTCTTTTTACATGCTACTAAGTTTAGAACACTGAAATTTTCTTTCTTATCCTCTTCTTAATTACACCCTCCCTCATTTTTCTCTCTTTTCTTTCTCTTTTTCCTGTTTTGCTCTTCCTATAAATGCAAAGTCCTTGCATGGATATGATTGAATAGAGATGAGGCCTTTTTATAAACTTTCTGGAAAATATACTGCTCTTCCCTTAGATTTGAATGTCTTATAAATGTTTTTCTCTTTATTTTCTTTTTGGCAGTACCAGGGATTAAACTCAGGACCTCATGCTTGCCAGGTAGGTATTTTGCCAGCTAAATCTCCAAGCCTGGTAAACATTTCTTCATAAAGCATGAAAAATCATTTTTGAATATAAATCATTATGGAGAGGGGATAAAACAAATTTCATTGTATAAGTGATATATACATCGATCCTATAATATATAAATATAGTGACTGTGTCCTTGACGTGCACTGACCTGTGGCAGTTGATGGTAGCTCTGCTGTGGTTTGTGTCTAATTGTCCTTTAAAGCCTCATGTGGTCATAGGTGGGGATTTTCAGAGGTGGCTGGATCTAGAGTGTACGGTGCGAGGGTTAAGTGTGTGTGATCACTAAATTAGCCCACTGATTGGTTTGGCAATGTTATGAGTGTGGACAGTGGAAAGGCCCACTCTATGTGTGTGTGGCATCACCCAAGGGATGAGTAGCTGGAAGGGATAAGAGGCAGAGGCAGGATACTTTGGCTATTCTGCTGCTGCCTGCCTGCTTTGCCATGGATTGTTTTTCCTCCACAGTGCCCCTCTGCCATGCCACCACTGTTGAACCCAGCCAACTTTGGACTGAAACTTCTAAAAACTGTGAACCAAAATAAACCCCTCCTTTGACTTTGGGTGTCAGGTACTCTGTCTCAGCAACAACAAAAGTAACTATGGCAAGCTCTGAATTTTGGGTGCTCCTTCAGGTAATCTTGATACTTTGACCCTAACTAATGGTGAGGTGAAGGCTACGCATGAGCTAACTTGATGAGATAACTTCATTTGTCTGAGAGAAGTGAGAATTAGAATTCATGTCAGCAACTGGCAGAAGGAATAACTGTAGTAACAGGGTGTAGAAGTGTTATACTCTGGAATCAGCTGCCTTGTACTTCTTGTACTATCTACTGCATGGAAACTCATCCTATTGGTTCTGGCGGAATTCTGATTTGGTTTCTTGGGGTATTATAAAGAGAAGACAGTGGATCAAACCAAATCCCCTGCTGCTGCAATTGCTCCTGGGGCCACACCTGGTGCTCCTGCATGCTCATTATCTACCTCCTTCATGACTCATGGTGCTCTTCCTACATTCGGCCAGGACCTCTCTGTGTGAAGTACCTGAGGGTCAACCCTGACTCATTCCCTGAGTCATTCCCACAGCCATGGTCACTCTTGCCTTTTTGAGCCATGGATATTTCTTTTGCTCCTTAACTGTAAAGTTGGATGAAGAAATATTAAAAAAAAATTCCAACATGTCACCCAGTTCTCTAGGACACTTTCTTCCCACTGAGTAATGATAGTCCTCTTTTGGTTAGTGTTGAAAGATGAATTCATAAAATATCTGTCACAGCTCTTTCATTGGCTGCATGCATTTTTTTTTTGTCCATATTGATTTTGCGTGTACAATTATTTTGGGAAAAATCTTTAAAGGATGACATCTGATCTGAAATGTGATCCAGACATGGTTTAAACTCTGAGCCCAAATGGGGTGAAGATCAGGGTCATGTACATACTCTACCATGGTGGACTTCCCTTCCCAGTGTCTTGGCACAAGGAATTTGGAGTGATATGTCAGCATCTACAGCTTAAGATATAATTAGGACACTTGCTGCAGCTCTTAGTAAAAGCATCCTCTCTCTGGAGAGAGGAATTTTTGTACACTTGTGTGGAAATGGGGACAACAAATCTTGAAGTCTATCACAGGAGGTGATGATGTAGTGAGTTACATCCACTTCTAATCCTTACATGGTGTATTAGTCAAGTTTTCCATTGCCAGGACCAAATATGCAACATTCACAAAAGGAGGACAGGTTTAGCTCGTGGATTTGTGATTTAGCTCCTGATGGGCTAATCCTAAGGAGAAACACCTTGGTGGAAAACTGTGAAAAGCTGGTCAGTTTTTGACAACCAGGAAGTAGAGCAGTGAAATAAGACAGAGAGGAAGGAAACAGCCAGAGACTCTGTGTAGTACACAAGGTCATGCCTCCATCACCCACTCAGACATCCTACAATGCATTCGACATATCATGATCAATGGGCCCAGAAGAACAGACCGGTGATGAGGTTTCAGCTGCTTCACCTTCTTTTTTGTCTTGATCTAAAGAAGTGTTGCTGAGCACCCTGCCTTGGTAGGTCAAACATTTGATAAGCCTTTATAGTTTGGTGCTGTGGAGTTCTTAGAGTTAGAAATAGCAAACCCACATTCAGAATACAGTCAGTCCTGCAAGTCATTCCTATGTCCTCACAGACCTCCTTGTCATTATTGGCTCCTAACCAACCAGCTGAGACATTGTTCAGACCTTTTAGGGCAGGTAGTCACAGCCCAAGGCTCATGAGTTCTTTCACCATCAAGCTCCTGAGCTTGGTTTAATTAATTTTGTAGAGTAAAGTTTCTCTGTGGCTCTATTTTAACTATAATGAGTTTTGGTCCAAACTTCAGGTTTTCCTGGCCTCGGCTTCAGAAGACGAGCACTTCTTTATTTTCTGCCAAAGAGGGCTCTTTGGCTTCTTTATTTTGTTGTAAATTAGTAATTAATTACCATCAGCTTTTCCTTGTCTTTCTTGGATGCAGCAAGAGAAGATCATAAAATTTCATTTTTCTTGTAATTATTATCTCTCCAGGAGTCCTCAGATAGTTGGGACATTGACCTGTCCATACGCTACCTTCCACCTGCCCTGTCATCCATTCCCATTGGGGCCAGGGCCGCCAGTTATCCTGTTGCACATAGGGGGGTTGTCAGCTTCACCCCAACGGTCACAGAAATGATCTCTGTGAGTCAGCAAGCAGCATAACTTCAAAATTCCATCCTCAATTCTTCATTCCTTTTCACACTGATGCCACTTACTGATTTCCTTTGGAAAGTGATGCTTCTCTGCCACTCTGAAATGGACAGTTGTGTGTGGTTGTTGCGTCGGTGGCTTGGCTTGGAAACTTTAAGTAGTGTAAACAAGTGAGAGAGTCAAGATTGGGGCAGAAGAGCAGTGGGCCTCTGAAGTAGGTTTGGCAGGTAATAGTCCATACAGAAATCTGGAGGGGCGTACCCCCCAAGATGAAAATGGCTAGTACTCATGGAGGCCAACAAATGTCCAATATCCATCTCTTTCCTAGGAAATACATTGTTTCTAATTTCCTTAGGATATTTTTATATAAATTAGAAACTGTGGATATGAATTGGAGTCAGATCTTCTATATGTCTGGTAAACTCTTCTTATGGCCACATTTAACAACTTACCTGTGGGAGACCAGTTGAAAGAACCCCAGTAGATGCCTAAATTTGTAGATAGTACCTAAACGTATACTATGTTTTGCCTATGCATATAAAACAGGTGCATTAAGATATTAACAACTTTATAGGATAATAAAATAAAATCATTACAATAGTGTTTTATAATCAAAGTGCCTTAAACTTATTGTTATTTCTAGAATTTTCTAGTTAATGTTTTTGGACTGGGATGAACACAAGTATTTGGGAATAAAGAATGGAAATCACAGAGGGAAGATTGCTGAATACTATGTACATGCTTCTGTTTTTTCTTCATAATATTTGTATAAATATCAATCTACCCTTTGGATGTCCGTGGAAGTTAACAACTTTGAGAGATTTTCTATTTACTTGTTTTTGCTTGTAGGGGAAGCTTCTCTAAGTTAATTATGCTTGATTTTCCAAGAGAATAATATGTTCTCAGCCTGGGATAATTAGGCAATCTAATTAACCTTTAAAAAAAAAACCCAAACATAGCTTGATGGTGGCTATATCCCCTTCAGTAGGTTAGTTTGTCTCCTCTTAACTGGCATAGTTAATATTGCTGATTTGCATATCATTTCCCATGGTATTTAGCACTATAACATGTAATGAAAACACATTTTAGAGGACACTGGAGATTGACTTAATGGAATTGGCTATATCACAAGCAGAGACGCTTTCTATGAGCTGTAGCCTCATCTTCGTATTTACTGCGAGGCACTTAAAGGTACAGTTTAAAGTGGGAAAAGCTTTTCGAGTAATCATTTTTTAATAATTAGCTTAGGAATAACTCGGAAAGTATCACTTACAGAACTTTGATAATGTAAAGTAAGCTATTTCTGGGGATGTTAATGGGAAGTGAACTCCTTGGAGACTGTAAAGTTAAAAGATTGGTATGAGTGGCTATTAATTATGGCCCAAAGCCCTCTTTCTGTTATTAGGCATCACAGTTATAAAGCAGGATAATGCTCCATGCAGCTCTCATAGCACTACTCCCATCACAGGGATCTCAGCACAGAATTCAAGCCATGGTAAAAGCATCTCACAAGTGGAAACTTTATCTGCACACCTACCATCCCAGTGTGCAATTTCCTGTGGCTTAATGATGGGATACGTGACAAATACTTAGAAACGCCTTAACGATATGCTATAGTCAGACGCTGTAGTATGAAAGCAACTAAAATAATGATATTTTTCAAGATTCTTCTCTTTTTTCCCCCTGCTATTTAGCAAAGAAAAACACATTCCATGGCATTTGTGCAGAGTTCATAGATGGAGATTATACTACTGCTTTGATGTGCACCTGCTCACTCATGCAGGCCTGAAGTGTTCTCAGACGCAAAGCTCCCTTCTCCTCGACGCCTCCTCCCATCCCATCCAGCTGTCCTTTGAGTGCTGTCCTTGGAGCTCTGCTTCTGAGATGCACTCTTAAGCGTGTTTGAGTGTGTGTGACTGCTGTTCACTTTTTTGCAGTGTTTCTTTCATACCCAGACTTGTTATAAGATACCACTTACCCCGAAGCTGAGGCTTCATTGGGCCTAGGTTATTTTTCCTTTTGTTTGCTTAGAAGCAAGGATATATTCTGCTTTGTGGCTGGGTCTTTCTGACCTTGGACTGTTCTGCATTTTGGCTCTGATACATTGTCAGATTCACAGGTGATCAATAACAGGAGAAGTTTTAGTCATTGCTTCCTGTCTTAAATGGGTCTTGCTTGTGTCAGAAAAATGCACCGAGTGTTCATCTGGAGGTTTAACCCTGTACGGATGTGTGCATTATGGTTTAGACAGCCTGCAGCAGCCCACAATTTCCTTTTAGGTGTGAAGGCTGAAAGTAGAAAAGGTCACCTGGTTCTGCTTCTCTACTTCTCCACCTATTTTAGAAACAAGGAACTGGGAATATTCCTCTGTTGACAATTCTGTGTGATATTTGCCTTTATAAAGAATAAGCTTCCCAAGAGAGCTAACTTGGAATCAATTAATATTTGTACTTCCCTTCTGCTAGTTAGTCCCACCAAAGATATGTTATAAATTAATTAAGGGTTTGTTATCTGAAAAAGGTTATAATGAGTTTGCCAGCAAGGGCATCGCCTAATCTAGCTGCAGACATGTCAACAGCTGTACATGTGTGAAATTAAGTTGATTGGGCCAGTGCCTGCCTGCTTGCCTATTTTATCTTTAGGTGACATTCCTCATCCTATGACACATTAATGGCCACTATCAAGGGCTTACTATAATATATGTGAAACTGTCACATTCCTTTGATGGGTCTTCAAATGCTCTGTTAGCAGTGATCAGAAAGTCAGATTAAATAGCCTACAAGAGTGATCCTAAGCAAGTGAAATTGGAATGAAAAAAATATTCTAATCTTGTTTGAAAAGAATGGAAATGCTGTGGCTGGGCTTAGACTTTTCTGGGAGAAAAACTTTACAGTACAACACAGAGAGCTCTTACAGTGCTTGGCACAAAAACACACATCAGCCACAGTGTGCAAGCAAAGGAAGAGTGGCCTGGACAGAGATGCACAACAAGGATGACTGTCTGCCAATCACTAACCAGAAAGTAAACTTGAAGGTCCCGTTAAACCGTCATATTTCATTATTTGAAAATCAGCTATGTTTCTTTCACCTTAGTGGTGTTTGAATAAAGAAAGAAACACCCACACCAGAGAAGAAAAACCACCTAAAAATTTGGGTTTAACCTGCCAAAGACTAAAGCTACACATCTGTCTCACCATGCACTAAACTGAAATCAAAGTGGATTAGAGACCTAAATATTAAAATAGCAACACTAAACCTGCTGCAGAATAGGTTAGGTAAAACTCTTGGAGGCATTGGCTTAGGGAAAGACTTCAAACCTCTATAGCAGGAGAACTGGTGGAAGAAATCAACAAATGGGACCTCCTTCTTTTAAAAATCTTCTGCACAGCAAAGGAAACCACCTACAGAATGAAAAGACAACCAACAATATGGGAAAGAATCTTTTCCAGCTGTTTCTCAGACAAAGGGTTACTATCTATAATACATAAAGAGCTTAAAAATATCAATCCACCCAAATTTAAAGAACCAGTTCAAAAATGGGCATCAGAAATGAACAGAAATTTCTCAGAGGAAGAAATAAAAGCAGCTAAGAAGCATATGAAGAAATGCTCAATATTAGTGATCATTCAAGAAATGCAGATGAAAACAACACTGGGATTTCATTTCACTCCATAAAGAATGGCTGCTATCTCAGAATTAGCCATCAACAAATGTTGGTGAGGCTATGGAGAAAAAGGAACCCTTCTCCACTATTGGTGGGAGTGTAGACTCGTACAATCCCTGTGGAGATCAGTGTGGAGAATCCTAAAAAAAAACTAGGACTAGAGGTCTCATTTGACCCTCCTATTCCCCTACTAGGAATATACATGAAAGAATTAGAAGATTTATATCACAGTGACATATTTGCACCTGTGTTTATTGGAGCTCAGTTTGTAATTGCTAAATCTTGGAAACAACCCAGATGTCTATCAACTGGAGATTGAATAAAGAAGATGTGGTTCTTTTATAAAATGGAGTATTACTCTGCCATGAAATTGATAAGATTGAGTCATTCATACTCAAATGGATGTATCTTGAGGGCATCCTTATAAGTGAAATAAATAGGTCACAAATGTGTAAATATTATATCTTTTCTCTGGTATGAGAAAGTGAAGAGGTAAATGAATTCTAGTGTATATAGTAGATATTATGAAATAGAAAATATTTAAAAGGAAGTGATGTATAGGGTAAGTAATGAGAAAATAATGTGATGGTAATAAAAAAGGAGACAAAGCTTATGTATATAGGGAGCATGGGGTTGTAAGGTAGGTAGGGAAGTGGAAAATAAAGAGAATTAAGTTGTGTCATATCCTGGTACAAATTCTCAATGTTGAATGCAATCATGATGTGTAGATATAATGTACTAATAAAGATTTGAATTCAAAAAAAGTCTGTGCTGTTGAGTTGGTAGATGCATGTTCACACTGTGCTCTGCACATATATTTAACACTTGCATTTTCTGTGTGTGGAAGCTCACCTAAGAAGACAAGGACAGAGGATGGACTCAGTGATAAAGTATGGTAAAGTCTTGGGACTGTTGTCTGGTACAAAAAAAAAAAAAAAAAAAAAAGGTCAGAACTCTACTTTCAAGGAGATTTGAGTCTACTGAGGAAAAAGAAGAATACAGTGCAAACCTAAGCACACATATCAATATATGAATAAAATAATTTAGGGCATACTATTGATGTTATATCTGCATTAACTCACAGTACATAAATCATAAATGCTATGAAAATAAGATGATGTACTTATTAAAAAGCTTCTTCACAGCAAGAGGAACCACCAAAAGAGTGAAAATACAACCTACAATGTGGGTGAAACTTTTTACCAGCTATTCCTCAGACAAGGACTACTACCTAGAATATATAAAGAACTTAAAATTCAGACCCCCAAGTTTAAAGACCCAACTCAAAAACGGGCATCTAAAATGAAGAGACATTTCTCAGGTGAAAAAATAAAAGCAGCAAATAAACATATGGAAAAATGTTCAACACCACTGGTCTTTGGAGAGATGCAAATGAAAACAACATTTAGATTATTCCAGAAAGAATGGCTGCTATCAAGAAATAATCCAACAACAACTGCTGCGGAAATGAACCCTTCTCCACTGTTGGTGGGGATGTAGAGTGTTTCACTTATGTGGAGATCAGTGTGGAGATTCCTCAGAGGACTAGGATTAAAGGTTTCACTTGACCCTGCTATTCCCCTTCTGAGTATTTTCTTGAAAGAATTAAAAGCTCTCTATCACAATGACATATATATAGTCATGTTTATAGTGCTACAGTTTACAACAGCTAAATCTTAGAAACAGCCCAAATGCCCATCAACTGGGGAATGGACAAAGATGTTGCTTTTTACTAAAATGGAGAACTACTCAGTAATAAAGAATGATAAACTAGAGGCATTTATAGCTAAATGGATGCACACTGAGGCCATACTCTTAAATAAAGTAAAAAGGACACAGGTATAAATACAAAGTAATTTCTCTGGTATGAGAAACTGCAAGAGTAAACCAGGACCACAATATATAACAGATAAAGTGAAATAGGAGGAAAAATTACAAAGTGGTAGAGGAAATAGGAAATGTGGGGGAAAGCAAAGAAGAGAAGGAAAAATATGAGAAAAGAAGGAAAAAATGGAAACAGTTTTTGTAAGTAGGGTGGGGTGGACAGGTGGAAGTTATACTTCCATTATGAATAGGGTAATGGGAAGAAAATAAAAACCATGGGAAGCAAGATACTGGATTCTCAGTACCATCAGGAAACTGTAGCTTATTATGCAAGAAACACTGCATTTATGTCTGAGAAAACAGATGAGACAAGTTAATTATTGTGTCTTTCCTCTTACCTATTCCTTTTGCCTGTCAGATCTTTTTCACACTGTAAGGCTGTCCATCTCCAACTTAAGGCAGGGCTTCTACACTATTATGGAATCCTTTTCTGTGCAGCCCATAGGACAAGAGATGTAGAAAGGATTTCCTGGGGCCTGCTGTGGATGCCATACATAAGCAGAGCTGTTAGAATTAAGCATTGATCTCTGTAAGTCCTGAATGTCAAATCCAAAGCAGCAGCACTGAGTATATTTTTAAAGAGGGTGTTTTGGAGTTCACTGGTAGTCATTGGGCCCCCTTAAAGAACAGGGATTGGAGCAGAAGCCCTTCTATGTGATCTGTGCAAGTTCTGCCTGATTAAATGCTGAGCGAGTATACCCTGATGTATCACCAAGAAAATCAAGAAAAATCAATGTCATTATAATATGGAATATTCATATACAACCTGGCTATTGAGGAATATGTATTGAGAAGTATCCAATTCTCCTTGAATCCTTCTGCATAAGGAATAATTAGTTCAGAGGAGCAGGAGTGAGGTGTCTGAAAGAAGATAAGGAAGGACATGAGCCTGGGGATGAGTCTTCAGAACTGGGCAAGGTGGGGTACACTGGGCATATTCACACCTAGCAGAAAGAACATACAAAGCATGGAGCTAGCTGGGTGGAGGAGGAGGGGCTGGAGAGAAAGATGAAGGCTGGTATCAACATGCAGGTGAAACATGGGACCTTGAACTAACACAGAGATGGGGAAATGCAGCAGAAGGGATAGACTAAGAGCTGTTAGATGCCTTGGCCCTGGGGTTATGTTGGAAAAGTTCCATGCTCTGGCCTTTGGTGTAACTAGTGTGGCCTCAGCAAAGCTATGGTTAACAGCAGTGCAGGCACTGGAAGTGTGATGCTGCTCTAATACCTTCGTACAGGCCAGTGCAATCGAGCTTGTCAGTCAGGAGACTATGTTGTTCATTTGCAGGACAGACCCGAGGCATAAATGGAATTTTTCAAAAGCAGCAGAACCACCTACAAGGCAGCTTTCACATGCTGCTTCTGGGATGAAAAATTAATAATGTCCTGAAATCATTCATGATGAGAACTGAGTAAAGAAAAGATAATTAAATCTCCAAGTGATGGCCTTGCTGATTCCTGTGATACAGAGAGATTAAGATCAGCTGGTCAAGGACAGAGAAAGGGCTGCTGCCTCCCCAGAGGAAGCTCCACTCTGTTCCACCTGCCTGCGTGCTTAGTGTAGGGTGCCTTTCTGGGGCCATGGGAGGGCCAGACACACTTGGAAGCCAGCCAGTAAGAAAACATCTAATCATCGTGTTGGCCAGTGACCTGCAGCCTGAGCTCCACACAGCACACAGGGCTGGGGGTCCCTCTGGAGCTTTAGAAAAGCTCATTTTCTTTTCATTTCTCTTCCACTGTGTCTCATTTGGCTGATTTTCTGCACTTTTTAGAAATGTGAAGTATAACCTAGGCAAGTGGAGGATTGTCTAAGCAGGGTGGGTATGATTCTGCATACAAGAATAGAAAAGGAAATAACAGAATGGCAAAAGCAATGGAAAAGAGTAAAAAAATATTGAAAAGAATCACTCATTAAAACTAGGTTCCCTTCTTCTGAAGTTTTTCCTGTCTATGTCAAGGAGTTTTGTGAAGACGTGAACAGCCTAACTTCCCTTTATGCCATAAATCCCAAATGAGACCATTCACTGGAAGGAGCAGGATGGTCCTTTGTGTCCTTGACTAAAAAGAAGGAAGGAAGACATCTTTATCATTCTCTGTATCTCTGGGAAAGTTGTAGGTACAGAAGAGGGAAAGGGCATTCCTGTCCTTTTTTCCTGGAGACCTTCTTTGTTATCTCAGCTCGATGAATCTGCTGAGGCCCTTAGCAGACACAACCTGTCTCATTCTTTGCTTCATTTCCTTTAGGGCTGGATGAATATTATAATAACATCTCCTTGTCCTGGAGAAGCTCAGAAGAAAGTCATGTATGACTTAACAAGGGGGCACATTCTAAGAAACTGAGCAGTGCTTTTATTGTTGTATGGATCTCAGAGAGTGCACTAATGCAGACCTAGATAGTACAGCCTGCTGCACACTCAGACAGCAGGACAGGATACAGTACAGCCTGCTGCTCTTAGGGCCATGAGGAACCCAAAGCAAACTTAGGGTTAGTCAAGAATAAGAGAAAATGCTGCAATCAAAAGACACATTAAACATAAGATTCCATGAGGCTGGCAACAACATTGCCTGACAGACTGATTTACTTTGAGGGATTAAGTGAGCAAACTTTTTATTGTGCACATAAGAGTACATTCTAAAAAGTAACAATTGAAAGTATAGTATGGTAGAGTAACAAACTAGTGACATAGCCATGTGTAGTCATTCTCAAGTGCTGTGTACTTTACATCATTGTGCTACACTCGTATGAGACTTTCAAAGCAGTAGTTTCAAAAAATGTAGTTTCTTTATCTCAGCATCATGACAAACAAGTGACTGATTGTTCCACTATACCTTGATGATGATTGTGATGATGCTGGCAACCACTAAGGTCTAGAAAATTCTCAGTTTCATTGCTATCTCATGGACCAACATCCCCCAGGCAGCCTGTTGTCCACTGGAAAGCTCCGATGGGGCACAAGGCTGTATATTAACTTGGTGGAGCAGTCATAACAAAGCCCCATGGACCGAGTGGCTTTAGTGCTGCATTTGCTTTGCACAGACCTGGAAGACAGAGGTCTACAGCCTATGTGCAGCCTAGCTTTGCTGTTTGGATCAGTGGGTGACTTTGAATGATTCTCTTTGCCTTGATGATTCCCAGTCTTCTCACCTATAAAAGAGAATCAATATTACTTGCTTTATTCAGCTTGTTTTGAGTCTTAAAATCTTTGCAAATTAAAGTGGATTCATACAACTTTTGTTTAAATGTATATTTATGATTAAAACAACTATTGCAATATGGACAGGGAGAGGATAAGGCCCAAAAGGGAAATATTAAATTATTATCCCAAGAAATTCTTAATTTGTAAGAAACAAGCTTTAAGAATTACCAGGGAAGACAGATTTAATCAGAGTCCCTACAAAAGCAATCAAGATCAAATGAACTGTAATTATAGTAATCAGTTCATGAACTTTAATGTCATGTTCCTAATTTCAAATATTATGAAGTCCTGGATAGTGAATCAATCTGTCATTACAAAGATAATAAAATTTTCATGTCTGATGGGATGTGGTCTATTTGACTAAAAATTTATCATTCTTTTTCATCAGAAGTCTCATTAGGGTCATCATTTTTAATTTTAATTAAAGCAAATGAAACTCGTGAATCTATTTTTAAATAATGGATGTAACATAAAGGATGTTGCAAGTGCCCCTCAGATTTCTCTGGGAAGATGACTTCCTCAACAGCAGCAATTCCAAGTCCTAAAATAAAGCAGGTTCTGTGGTTATGAAGACCCAGAATGTATCACACTTTTCCTCTGCAGTATGTCTCAGTTGAAAAATGCGTTTGCCTTTATGATGATTTGTTTAGTGTTTGTCCCAAAGTTTAGACTCAAGAGGGCTGAGTGTGTGACAGTGTAAACCGCATGACCAGTGTCACTACCCTCCCTGCACCCTCTGATTACAAGGTACATGGCCTTGTTACCACAGCACATTTCCACTTCTGGCTGATTCTATTTTTTTTTTTTTTATCTTCCCAGAGTGCTTCCTCCAGATTTTGCCTGGCCATCTTCTACATAAAATGTCACTGAAATGTCACTCCCTCAGTAAGTCTTTCTCTCATTGATCATATTGAAATTAGTTTCTCCTCTCCAGGCACCCAACATCTCATTTCCCTCTTGTATTTTCTTTAAAGTACGTGCTACTATATGAGTTACTTTTCTTATGCAGTCTATGTTCTGACATATGTTGGCCTGTGCATATTTATTCTGATGCAGTGGTAGAGGTTCCCTCTAAAATACCAGCTCTTTGCATAGGGAACTCTATCTTATTTGGCTTGTTTATTTCTGTATCATCAAGGGCTAAAATGATGCCTGATATTAGTAACTATTTCATCAACACCTAATCAGTACATGTTCAAAGGTCTATTCTGTAATTTGTATGAATGAAACAATAAATCAGCAAGTGAATTATATTTTAACAACTTCTTTCAGAAAAAAATTTAATTTTCATTTACAATCTAATATTTTAAAAGTGGATACAAATAAAGGTTTTCAAGAAACAAGTTTTCCTTTGGATGTTGGCTTTCAAAAGAAAATACTTTTTGAGAATATGTAAATTCCATTGGAAAGTAATGAGAAATGGATACCATTCAGATTGGTGTTCTCAATTTTTTTTCACTTCCTGCCTATAGGGAGTAGGGAGGGGAAGGGGACATTATTAGAACTTTTGCAGTTAAGTTCTAGTGTTGTGTGAGCCTAACAGCACAAGGTGAATTTAGTAATAAGTAGACAGAAATGAGACTTAGAGAAGAAGCTGAGCTTGGGCCTGATCCGTGCTACTCTGGGTAGCAAAAACAGTGAGCCGAAGCTTGGAACACTTTTTGTTCCGTACATCTCCAGTAACAAAAGACTCAAAAGACTCCGTGGGCAAGGCAGCTTGGCAATAATCCTTGAGGAATTATATAGATGAAGATCCCTGAGGACTTCTCTGGAGCATTATAGCATGTGTGACTGCTAGAATCTTTGCTGTTGCCAGAGGTAAAGGTAGAAGTTAAGTCCTCAGGTCTGGATATGTCATAGCTGGTCTAAAAAAGCTTGGCTCAGTCATAGTCTCAATTGTGCCAATAGGATTGTTCTCGACTCTTGCCCATATGCGAGGTTGGCAGGACTCCCAATTTATTAATTTAAATTAGTCTTTGGAAATCCTATCTTTGAGAAGAGTTCACTCTCAGCCATGTCTCAGGAGCAACTCTACATAGTTTTGGGGAAAATATTATTTCACAATTAAATTATGATTAGGCCTAGTTTTCCTGTCTACAAGCTGGTCATGGGATATTGAGGCATAACATCATTTTTGTTTCCTGTCTCAGCTAAATCCTCAGTCATCCTCTAATGCTGTGATGTTCCAGGACAGGATTATACCAGCTGAAGACATTCTGGAAAGAGACAAATTCCTAATCAACCTAAGTCCTTCCTGAACTAGGATCTTCATCCTCATAAATTTCTCATTATTCTAAGATTATGCCCACGTCCTCTGAGTCATGCTACTCCCAATATACCAAATGAAAGTGTGGCAACCTTGGACTGTTTCACTTTTGCTGCCCATAGCAGCACTGATCAGGCAGAAGATGTGGCTTCTTCCCTAAATCTCATTTCCATTCTTCATTAATTATTTCACCTCCTACTGTTGTGGCTCATAGGATGATAGGACTCACTACAGGAGTTCTAATAACCCCTACCTTTTCCTGATACTCACACCATTGTCTGTAGGATGT